>APFE031327319.1:48908-72469 GCA_000404065.3 Pinus taeda
AATAACAATAGTGGGCTTCTATAGGGCACAATAGTAACAATATGGGCACTACATGGGTACATCAATATAATAAGGGGGTTATACTAATAACAATAAGGGGTTACACTAGTAGTATAGGGGTCTGACAATATTATTTTAATTTTTTTTTTTTAAGAGTTACGTGAAGATGTCTATAATTTATAAACTCATGGAATAATGTTTAAATGAAGAATCATGACATCAAATTAATTTATGTTGTGTGATATGTTTGGTTCAATCATGTAAGATTCTTAGCCAATTTGATTGTAAAAGTATTGTCAACTATAAGAGTAGAATTCACCAATTTCTCTTGTAAATCTTCGAGTATCTTCTTGAGCCACACAATATCCTTTATTGCTTGTACATTTTTCATATTTTTTTCCTTTAAATCTATTGGCATTGATTGTTTGTGTGATCTCCAAGAGAAAACTGTTGATCCAAGACTCATGAAATTGCTCGAAGTTGACACTCCATATTCTTTGCCCCCATCAAAGTTTAAATTAAAATATCTAATCAAATTGAATCCATCCACCTTAGAATACTTGACTCAAAAGTCTTGAGTTCCCTTAGAATTCTTTTTGCAACAAACAAATGTCCTTCACAAGGTTTTTGCATAAACATGGAAAGTGTAACAACCCTGGGTTATTTTCCATGTAAATAAAATAAGACCAAGGTCGTGGGACACATGTTCCAAGTCGAATGGAGGGAAAAACATCATAGTGGGCATCACTTGTAGTTAATTAATGGATATGGAAATTAGCAAAGGAATTGGAAAAGGAAAAGAGGCAATAAATGACAATTTAATATGAGAAATAAAGGAAAATAGGAGCAAAAGGAGATTAAGACACAAATATGCATGCAAGGGAAACTAGAGAAAAAATGAGGGAAAATGAAGAAAAAAGGAAAAAGGAAAGGAAGAGCCTAAAATTCAATGATAAAAAGGCATCAGAGAAACAATTCACCACTTTTATCAGTTTTAGAATTGACAACTTTCAGAAATAGAGTTCTAAGAGAAAACAAAGTGAGCACTTGGACACAAGCAAGTAAAGGACAAGCATAGGAAATCAAGGGAGCATAAGGAAAAGTTTGGAAAATAAGATACAACAAGAGGACATTGCAGATAACATGTTGCATGTGTGATTTCATTGTTGAGATTTAGATGCGTGGTACATGCATTTGGTTATTTGGTTGCCTTGTTGTCTTGGCATGGGACTTTCATGGAATGAGAGTGGTTTTCAGCCTTGCCTTGCCATTTCTTGGATAGCCATGGTGTTTTGGGTTCCTTGTTTGCTTTAAGCTTTGGATCTCCGATAGAATTTGGATCCTGATGAGGTGGTCTCGGGAAATTCCCAAGGGTCAATGGTGGAGATGGGATTTCTCCTTGAACTCTTGATGGATGGGTGGAGATAGGAAAATTCCTCTGGGTATGATGAAGAAAGTTGGAGGCATCCAGACTTGTTTGGTGTTAGTGATTTCTGGATTGGTTTAGGTGAAATCACTATGGTTGAGGGTTAAGGTCATTTGGCCTCTGTAAGCCTTGTTTGGTTATGTTTTTATTTATCCCATGAGATCCCACATTCATGCTTGGAATATGGCACATGGGTTATTGGTTGAAAGAGAAATTTGGTTAATCTCAATTAATGGTTGGGTGGTACATGGAAGTCCCTGACTTGGTTGGCATTTGCATATGTTAATATGAGTTATTTCCTTTTTGTGATGAATGAGAACATGTACGGGTTAATGTGTTGATTTTATGATTGATTTGCCATGGATTCATTCTAGTTATATGATGGTTATAGGCCTGGTTAAATTATGTGCTTTGGTTATGGATCCTATTCATGATTTGATAAGTTACTGAATGGTTATGTGAATGCATGGTCTAAAAAGTGTTGTTGCATCTAGTTTGAGAAGGCATTAAACCTTTTTATTATTCCTTGTTGAAGTTAATGGGACAATGAAGATATATGCATTCATGACCTATAGTTACTATGTTTACTATGTGTTTGACAAAATGTTCTCATGTGCTTGACAACTTCTAAGTAAGATCTAGCCTTAGTACTTATCATATAGACTTGTCATCACCTTAAACTTGATTTTGCAAAGTTTTAGGTTGTTTTGGGCAATTTCTTATAGGCTATCCCTGAAGATGTGGCATTGATTTCACGACTGCATGCATGGTACTACGAAATTCAGCTGCAACCACACGGAAGGAGGCATGTGAATGTGACTAGAGCTTTTTATCCACACTCGCAACTACTTATACATGAGGTTGGGCTGTGAGCTTATCTGAAAAGAAGTTCCAACTCAGGGTATGATCACCAGGGGTCGTGGTCTGACACCTAGGTGATCTGGTGCCCCTAAGAGGTTTTAGTAAGTTTCTGGTTAGTAGACCCCACTTCCATAACTGGAACTCAGATGTTAGGTCATGTCATAGTAAATCTCATCTCATGTTTACCTGGAGAGATTGTAAAAGCATGTAAATGTGGGATGGGGTGATTACAGAAAGAATCCTAACAATGAATGAAGTATCTATTTTGTAGGTTGTAAGGTAGAAAAGAATTCCAAGAAGCTATGTATACTACGCTGCATCCTCAAATTAATTCCCTTCTTTTGATCTTCAAATTCTATTCCATTGAAGTAGAGAGAGGGTTACACTCGGTAATGCCAATTTTTTCCAACATTTTTCCAATGTATTTCTTTTTTGAAATGGATATGTTTAGATTTTGAGCCACTTAATATTCACAAGTAGTAGTGAAGATGTCCCAATTTTTTCACCTCAAAGCCTTTCTTCAAACTCTTTCTTTCTAGATGTGTTATAGCTTTTATTTCTCTTTGTTATCAACATATCATCTACGTACATTACAAGATATAAACAAATTTACCAATTTTCTTAACAAATAGAGTCACAACATCAAGATAAAAGTGCTTGAAATTCAATTTTCATACAAGCCTCATTTTTCTTGTTGCAGGCTAGATAAGGATTTGATGACTTTACATACTTTATATCCTTGTCCCCTCACAAAAAAAAAAAAACCCTTTGGCTGATTCATGAAAAAATTATCTTTCAATTAGCCATTCAAGAAGACAATCTTCACGTCCAAATGATGAATTTTCCCTCCAATTTGTGCTACCAAGACAAATAGAAAATGAACAACAACCTATTTTTTGTGGGGGAAACCTCTCCTCATAATCTATGCCTTATTTCTATGCGAATCCTATTGTGATGAGTCTTGCATTGTGTTTTATCAAGTGATCCATCTGATTTGTACTCGTTCATGAAGATCTACTTACAACCAATTTGTTTAGTTTCAAATGGAGAGTCCACCAAATTCTAGGTCTTATTCTTGACAAGAGCATCAAACTCCTTCTATATAGATTCTTTTTGTTCATAATGAGAAGTGGTTTTGTCAAAGGAAGTTGGTTCAAAGTTTGTAGATGGATTCAAATCACAGTCATATAAATATCCATGCCATTTACATAATCTAAAAATAAGCTATATGCATTAACTCCATATTGTTTGGTTGGACTTCTCATTATAATATTTCCAAATTTATTAGGAATAACATTTTCAAGTGTCTTAATGAGCCACATAGATGAGACTTTTGGAGATGGCCTAGGTTTCCTACTTGATTAAGATGCTACTACATTTTCATCAAGGTTGATCCTTTTAATCCTCTCATTCACATCATCCAATTTAACTTCCCATTTTTATGAAGTGGATGAAAATTCTTCATGAGGGGGATATGGTGCTTCAAAAGGAAATTCTAGAGATTGATCCAAGATAGGGACCCCCCCTCAAGAAGTGGAATCTCATCATCAAACTCAGGGTATGTCTTTACATGAGTGAATCTATCTAGATGATCATGATGTTTCTAAATAGTGTTGTGTAATATGTTTAATTCAATCATGTAGGATTCTTATGTGGTATGCTTAATTCAATAATGTAGAATTCTTGTGGATATGATTGGTTCAATCATGTAGGATTCTTGGAAAACCTGATTGCAAAAGTATTGTCTACTAGAAGAGGAGTATAATTCACATGTTTCTCTTACAAAGCTTCAAGTATTTTCTTGGGCCACATAATGTCCTTTATTCCTTGTAAATTTTTCATATATGTTTCCTTTAAATATATTGGAATTAGTTGTTCGCATGATCTCCAAGAGACAACTACTAATCCAAGACTCATGAAATATCTTGAAGTTGACACTCCATTTTCTTTGTCCCCATCAAAGTATAAATTAGAATATTTAATCAAATTTAAGTCATCCACCTTAGAACACTTGAGCCCAATGTCTTGAGTTCACTTAGAATTCTTTTCATATAAAACCAATGTCCTTCACAAGGTTTTTGCATAAACATGGAAACAATGTTGGAGATATTGAGAGTAGGGTGAGTCATTATTTCTTTCAATTGTTAGATTACACCAGTTAATATCTTTTCACAAATTATATTAGAACAAAAGACATAGAATAAAAAATAATTTCATTAATAAAAAGAGTGAGGACTCCAATCCTCAATTACCAATTTGTTGATGGTGCTGGATACCGCCAACATACAGGGGATCTCCTCGATGTGAAGTCCCAATTAGACCTCACACTGTTTGGAGTAGGAGCCCCATTTAGAGTATCGAATAGACCACCATAACATAAAGGTTCGTATTGGTTTGAATAGATAACATAAGAGATCATATACATAACCCTTGAACAAGAAAGTAAGCTAACATTGTGAAACATAGGTTTCAATATGTAAAAGGAGACCTTCACGAGGGAGAGACAAAAAGTGAGCCTCTAAAAGGAAGTAATAATACTAACCTAACAAAGACACACGATAAATAAAATTTTGTTAGTTATCTAGCGAAATAGTTCACATAGATGGAACGACCGTTAAACCACATACAACACACCCTCAACAATATAAGTATCGACACCACAGAAATAGTTCAATTTCCTTAGTACATATGAATGAAACAAACATAAAAAACTTCCAAGGAATAGTCCTAAGATATTCAAAATACATGCATGAAAATGTGTTGGCTCATCGAGCTTCAATTATAAGGTGAGAGATCCAAGTACACAGTTACAATAGTGAGACACTAGTTCTAGTAACGGAACATTAAGTCACTTCTTGCTTCTCCAAACAATAGTTTTCTCTCCTAATCCAAGAAGAGAAGCCAAGACTAGCTCTCCAAAGTGTAAGCCTCCAAAATCCCTTTGCTTGAGTTATGAGTTTGCTTTATAACAAGGGGGATGACCTTTCATATCCCCATGACTCTTGAGTTACCTTCATAACTCTTGGGCTAATTATGACCTTTGGACTTCTATGCAACTCTTGAACTTCTAAATGACTTTTGGACTTCTCCTACAAACATTTTGTCCATATATGACTAAGTGACTCTTCATGTTCCAAATATGACTGTTGTACTTCCACGCAGTACATTTTTTCCTTTTCTTAAGAATACATCATTACATTCCACATGATGATGTGGAATGACACATGGACACACATTGACTAGTATGATGACACTTGTACAAGTTACAACTTGACATTGATGACATGGACTTCATGATGAGGTGGAAATGCCAAACTGTCTTGCTTGCTACTTCATCTTGCCTTCTTGATGTTACATATGATCTATGCTTCATCTTCATGAAAAATACACTTTGTCTTTCATCTTCACCCTCCAAAGTGTCTTTGATCAATATCAAAATCCTCTGAGTCATCATGCAATGTCTTCTTTCTGTCTCGATCCATGATATGCTTCATGTATCCATGATAACTCTCTTTTTTCTTCTTCTTCGTAGGTGTTTCTTTATGCTTTCTCCTTGCTATATTCTCTTGAGAATCCCATTTTCATGTTAGGAATGTACGCCTTGTTACAGATCCATTTGGGCACATCATTCCCATCATTCAGATTAGTACTTTTAGGTCTCACCAAACCCTAATTCAGTTGCTACATGCCCTAGACAAGTCACCACTTTGAATGCTTCCTTCCCTGAGAGTTTTTGGCCTGAATCCCTCCAAAAATGTATCCTTGAGGGACCAGCGCAACCTTGGACAAGGGTAAGTGTGCTTCAGTGTAGGTAGGCCCATGTTAGGGTGCTCTACAGAGCACCTAGGCCCTTTTTGACCTGCGTTGGACGCGATTGAGTGAAATTCACATAGGGTTCTAGGAATATTCTTATGTTTTGAAGCCATCTAGAAGATTCCCACACTTATCATCTCCTATGAGCTCAAAATTGGATAAGGAATGAGTTAAGTAACCTTATATCCTCTCATCCCTTCCTCCATGGAAACTAACTCTAAGTTTGGAAGGCTATTCAATACCCTCATTTATGACCAAACCTCCTCCATTTTCCTATAAATTGAGCACTCATCTAAGTGATCAGGGATTTGACTTTGAGAATTTGTAAGGAGATACTGTTGGTGTGAAGATTGAGATTATAAGCAAGTGTTGTTATGCTACCAAAGTGTTGTGATATTGACGTGATGTTGGTTGGAACCTAAGCTGGAAGAGTGACAATGGATCAAACTTCATGGTTGTAATTCTTCCTTCTACTTAATAAATTTGTTTACACCTTTTCCATATGATTATATTGATATATGATGTTTATATGTGTTAATGTATCTGATTCCATTTACTTATAGTCGATAGATCTCTTGCTTTGATTGGTTCTATGTCTTCTATTTATGCTTGCAGGTAATTTTTGAGCGAGTTAAGTTTGAGGGGAAGCAACGAGAGCCACACAAAGTAGACAAAAGGAAAGTGAAAGAACAAGTAGATCCTTTGATTTCCTTGTCTTATTTGTCATCTATAGAAAAAGGATAAGTGCTTTAAATTTGTTGTTCTAGGTATAACTACCTACTTAGGGAATTATTATTTACTCGTAGATGCAAAATTCCTCATAACAATTTGGCAACCATACCAGGGAACGATCATCATTCTGGGTAGTTTACCTTCCTCCTAGTATACTCTAGTAGACGTCACATGCTTCCATTGATCTTGTTTCAGCCTTTTGAAGTGTTTTTTGGTGAAAATTGTGTTTGTAAGCCCCTAGGATGGCCTCTCTCGCACCAGCGCAGGTTTGGTCTAGAGACAGAGCACTGCAGAGCACCCTTGGCTTGAGGACAGTGCTCTGAAGCACACTGTCTCCCATTCAAGGCTTCACTAATCATCCTCATGACAAAAATCCCTCTTTTGAGTTGATTTTTTGCCAAATTTCCTTCTATTTCTGCTTGCTGAAAGGTCAATGATGCTTATGTCTCTGAAATCATTTTGTGTTTCCTTTGCTAGCCCTACTTTGTCCTTTATTATTTAGTGTTTCTTAAATGATTTCTTTATCACTATCAATTCATTATCAAAGTTAGTTTATAGTCGATTAATATTTGTTCAAAAGAAAGTGTCGTAAAAGTCTTCATTTCTTTCGAAACGGAACTATTGTAAAGTATTCATTATTGTAAAAGGATTGATTGATTGTATGTGCATTAGTTTCCTTTTGTTCATCACAACATTAAGGGAATTGAAAAGAAAATCTTGCATTGTGCTTTAAAAAAGTTTGTGTGTGCTCACAGGAATAGTTTAGGGATATTGCATTAGATGTGTTCTTTGTCCTTTGATTACAAGAATCTGATTGTTCTATCCCTACTAGCTAAGGTTTTCATTGTCAAAATTGAATGAAAAGGATGCCTATCATATTAGTTGCATTCTAGGAATTGAAAATACATCACATGGTGAACCTTGAAAGGCAAATTCTTAATCAAGATCAACTTAAAATTAACATCAATTGACCTAATGGAGCATTGTCACCTAACACAAAACATTTAGAGTTTCTAGGCTAGAGACGTGTTCTGGTGTCGTAAAACATAACAGATGTTGCTAATTTGTCTGTGATACATCTCGAGTGTGATACCTCATTCCACGTACAAGAGTATATCGTAGCTCGTCCATGTACCTTCAGGTATATAGGGCAGTGTTATAGTACATAAAGTATATGGGAATGCTCTCACTATTCAATTTCGCATTAGACAACACTAATACGGATTGGGCATCCATGTACTTTCGGGTATATATGGGAGGACAACACTAGGTTGTTATCCATCCTTACGTAACCGAGTCAGATGCCTTGTACACTATGATACACTGAACACACCATTCGTGGAGATTGCCTACTCGTACTTCTCTATTCGCCGAGAGGTATTCTACATTTCACAGTCACTTGGTAATCCTTTTTCCTAGATCATCCCTCTTTTGTTTTGTTATATTATTTGATTAAAATAAAATTAATTTACCATGGATAACATCCTCCACGCTTGCTCCTTAGTTGATATTAGGTGAGACATATGACAACAAATCTGGAGTCCACCGATCAAGGAATTCCTTTTAATGGGAATCCGAGTACTTTTCCTCCTTTTGGAAATATTGGTGCTCCTTATATGGCTACATTATCCCTTCCAGGATTTACCATTGGCTTGCCAGTATGGTTGTTTTCAACCTCCTTGGTTCAAAAAGTCATGATTTCTCCACAATTGATTACTCCAACTAGACAAAACCAACCTCCAATTGATCCCAAAGTTGACCTTTTTCCTTCTTCATCGGTTGTTTCTTCCTCCCCTTCTTCCTCTTCACCTAGTGAAAGTATTAATACTAGTAACCAGGTGGCTAAGAAGAAGAAGAAGAAGAAGCGAATTCAATAGGGGGGGCAACCAAGAAACCATTGCTTCAAATGCAACTTTTGATGAGAAACCATCCCATAAGCCTCATAAAGTTCAATATCCATGCAAACTTTGTACGGCAGACCATCTTCTTCAAAATTGTCCTAGTATTACTCAAATCTTAGAAGAATGGTCTTCTCGTTCACGTCATCCTATGTCATCAACTTCTAGAGATCATGCTGGCGACACACCATCAACTAGTGATAGTAAAGTTCATGGAAAGAAGGGTAAAGTTAAGTTTCAATGTAGGTTATGTGAAGGGAATCACCCCGTTAACCTTTGTTCCTATCTGGATGAAGCCCAAAAAGTGTTGGATAACCATCCTGCTTCTTCGCAACGACTTCCATTTGGTTACAGGAGACTCTCCATTAATCAATCACTACTTGATAAAGTGACTTACTTAAATCAACCATCGGTCAAAACCACTCTCTCTGAATGTGAATCTCATGAGTCTATACCTGACCAATCACAAGTCGAGGAAACAAATGACCCGATTTCACCTTCAGATAATCATACATTTCCCGTAGAGAGTGAGTATGATACCACTCAGGTTCTTTTCGTTTCTTTATATTCCAATGAGCTTGGGGGAAATCCTCCTATTCCATCATGACAGGAGCAAAATCCTCCTACTCTCGTAAATCAAGGGGGTAATACTCTCGTGTCTACAGTACCCCCTCCAAGTAGTCTCGTAACTTCCTTTGATTGGAATCCACTGGCAGGATGTTGTCTTCATTCTTATGTGCCTTTCCAAATCATAGCACATGTTTTTAATATGATTGTACCTGACACTATTATAGATGCAGGTGCATCTGTGAGTATCCTTTGCTACACTACTTGGAAAGCACTCGGTTCACTGCCACTTGTGCTTGTTACCTAGAATATGTTGGCTTTTAACAAAGGAACCAATCAACCATTAGGAATCCTTCCTCAGTTGCCTATTACTTTGGGAGGAAAAAGCATTTATCTAAATTTGATGGTAGTCCCAACCCTTTAGATTACAATTTATTTCTTGGGCACGACTATGTTTATGACATGGGAGCTATTGTTTCAACACTATTTCAAGTGATTTTTTTCCCGCATGAAGGTAGAATTATCATTGTTAACCAACATTCATTTCCTGGTCCAAATATGGCTTCCAGTCAACCATCTTCCATAAATGGTCCTTTTGTACCAATGGTATCATCCTCGCCATGAGTCAATTATGTGGCAAATCGTTCCATGCCTACATCAACGGACAATCAATTCCATGATTTTGTACATTATGTACTGGGGGCATTGGAACCATATCTCTCCTTCCAAATCATTGTTCTCCCATCTAATGAGAACCTCTTAGAAGTCATGACCTCTTATGGGTCATGAAACAAAGGTCCCCTAGAGCAGAGTTCCTTTTCTTGTGTCAAGCTCGTTAAAAAATGAAACAAGGAATCCGAGCAAAGCTCCTTGTCTTATGTCAAGCTCATTAAAAAATGAAACAAGGTCCCTTGGAGAAAAGTTCCAAGTCGAGTCTTTGATTAGATCTCGTAAAATCCTAGTCAAGTCTTTCAATTGATCTCGTAAATGAACCTTCATTCCATCCACTTGATAGCAATGAGTAGTATACTTAGGTGAATGTAATGAAGCTTTTGGGGCATGCGCTTGGAATCAAGTCATCATGTTGGGGGCATGTAAAACAATCTCAAGCATATTTTTTCATTTCAAGCTTGTGTAAAAATGAAACTGAATCCAAGCATAGTTTTTCGTTTCAAGCTTGTGTAAACATGAAACTGAATCCAAGCATATTTTTTCATTTCAGGCTTATGTAAACATGAAACTGAATCTAAGCATAGTTCCCTATGGTTCAAGCTTGTGTAAAAATGATCCCATCTCCATTTTAACCCTCGTGATTTCCATTCTATTAGCCTCTTCCATCAAATGGGCCTTGGCTTTTTCTCCTTCCATTGTCAATATCTGCTTGGCCAATCATACACTTTCACTTGGTTGTTTTACCCTTTTTGAGGAACAGTTGCAATGAGTAGTCTTATTAGCTAGCCTCTTGACCATTACATGTTTTGAGAAGTTCCAACATCACCAGAGCCAGTTGCTATCCTAGACACCACTCGTTCCTCTAAGTGGAGTCCTCTTTAAAAAAAAAATCAGACTCTCGAAATATGAAAATATTGCCGAGTGCTTTTCCTTTTCAACTCGTTAATAGATTGGAAATGACACCTACTCAGTATAAGTTTAACCCTTTTCTGGACAAAGATAGATTATTTACGAAAAAGGAATACGTTGACTGAACATGGTCAATAAGTTCTCTCTTGTATTGTTTTACGCTTTTTTGGACATGTGGCACAAATATATGAAAAAGAACTTGTGGAGTTTTCTTTTTGTTCCTTTTGAAAATCTCTAAACATGAAAAGGACCAAGTTATCATTGTTGTTAGACTCACTAAAACATCAAATAGCGACAAACATGTCCATCATGACAAGACCAAGTTTCACCTTCGCTAGACTCGTTAAAACATCACATAGCGATGGATTCACCCAAAGGGTGGAATTATACAACAAGCATATGTTATCCTCCTCAAGCTTGATAAAAATAAAGAGGTACTGGTCAGCAATGATTGGGGAAAATGGGAAAATGGGTAAACCACTTTATGGCAGCAGATCGCTCTTGAACATGACAATTTCACTTCATCATTGTGACTATTTGGGTTGGGTTATCTGCTTGATGGTCATCATACCTTGGTCTATCATATCATCGATTGCTCTTTTTTTTGGGTCAATGCTTCTAATCATTCAATGTCGCCAACATGTTCAAGAGAAGTCACTTAGTTTGTAATTCATCCTTTGCAATACTCATAAACCTTCATTTTCATGACCGCCAATCCTGAACCCTGTGTCGTTAGTCAAATTCCGTCTCCAAAATCATTACACTCATTTCGTGTCGTTGATGTGGGATACATCAAGTCCCTTCTGCAATGAGTCGCTTCTTGTTGACATTATCACATTATCCAAGAAGTTGACTTAGAAACGCCCTTCCAGTACCTTGAGGCTTGAATACATCAATGACAAGTTTCTCACTTCCAGCGATAGGTTTACATTACTGGCCTTCGACCAAAAGACTTTGTATGGTGTTTGACATCAAAACATCCATTCACACCATGCAAAATGTACTGCAGTACCTTGAGGATGATTATCATTATCAATGATTTCTCTCGCATCTATTAACGACTTACATCATGGGTTGGTAATCAAATGATGTCTTCCCATATTCGACTTCATATCACATATTCACATGGTTAGACTCATACTTGAGCGAATGATTGAATGAGATAGAAGACCCCGGATATAGTTTTATCCATCCGGGCTGTGATTTCAGGAAATGTACTGAATCATCCGTACAATGGCTTTACATTGATGGTCATCCTATCATGGGTCTATATCTGTAGATGATTGTCTATGTACTTGCAATGAAAGTTTCTATGCTGACCATGAGTATGACTTCCCTCCATGATTCATGAGAAAAAATCAAAATATCATGATATTATGGATTATAATCGATGCAGGTCACCAACCACTTTGGAACCTTCTCATCACATCATAAAGCATATCACTCGACATTAACATTTTCGACTTCATGCTTTAGGGGGCAGCTGTTACAGATCCATTTGGGCACATCACTCCCATCATTTAGATCAGTACTTTTAGGGCTCATCAAGCCCTAATTCAGTTGCTACATGCCCTAGACAGTCACCACTTTGAATGCCTCCTTCCCTAGGAGTTTTTGGCTTGAATCCCTCCAGAAATGCCTCCTTGAGGGACCAGTGTAGCCTTGGACAGGGGTAAGTGTGCTTAAGTATAGGTAGGTCCGTGTCAGGGTGCTCTGTAGAGCACCTAGGCCCAGTTTGACTTGCGCTGGGGGAGATTGAGCAAAATTCACAAAGGGTTCTGGGAATATTCTTATCTTCTAGATCCATCTCAAAGATTCCCACACTTATTATCTCCTATGAGCTCGAAATTGGATAGGGAATGAGTTAAGTAACCTCCTATCCTCTCATCCCTTCCTTCATGGAAACTAAGTCTAAGTTTGGAAGGCCATTAAATAACCTCATTTATGACCAAATTTCCTCCATTTGCCTATAAATTGAGCACTCATCTAAGTGATAAGGGGCTCTACTTTGAGAATTTGTAAGGAGATACTGTTGGTCTGAAGATTGAGATTATAAGTAAGTGTTGTTATGCTGCCAGAGTGTTGTGCTATTGATGCGATGTTGGTTGGAACCCAAGTTGGAAGAGTGACAATGGATCAGACTTCATGGTTGTAATTCTTCCTTTTACTTAATAAAGTTGTTTTCACCTTTTACCATATGCTTATCTTGATATATGATGTTTATATGTGTGAATGTATCTGATTCCATTTACTTATAGTCAATAGATCTCTTTCTTTGATTAGTTATCTATCTTTTGTTTATGCTTGCAAGTACTTTTTGAGCAAGTTAAGTTCGAGGAGAAGTGACGGGAGCCATACAAAGGAGACAAAAGGAAAGTGAAAGAACAAGTAGGTCCTTTGATTCCCTTGTCTTATTTGTCATCTATAGAAAAAGGATAAGCAACTTAAATCTATTGTTCTAGGTATAGCTACCTACCTAGGGAATTACTATTTATCCGTAGATGCAAAACTCCTCATAACACTCCCGCTAATGAAAATCATTCATGACGAGGCAAAAACATTGTAAAAACATCTATTCTATCACTACCTAGCTCATGGAATGATTAAAATTCTCATGGTAGGCCTGTGAGAGCGTTAATAGAAGAAGGCTTGATTAGGAGGGTGTAATAATACTCATCAAGGCTCACAAGAAGCCTTCAAGGTGCCCTTGTTTGCTCAAGTAAGACAGAGGGAACTCAAGGGAGCAGGGCGTAGATCCGAAGCACGAAGGAGAATCATTTGTTGGTTTAAGATGCACTCATGTGGTCAAGGAAGCTAAGGAGGGTGCAAGGGCACACACTAAAGGAATGAAGGGGTTAGGCTTCAAGCCTTCGAAGAATTATCACGTGCCCAAGAACAAAGGAGGGAAAAATGGTGTACTCTGACGAGACGAAGCAGTTAGGCTTCAAACTTTCCAAGTGCACTCATTCACTCAAAGAACAAAGGAGGGTGCAAGGACACACAATGAAGGGACGAAGCTGTTAGGATTCGAGCCTTCGTAGTGCACTTATGTGATTAAGAGGAACTATGAGGGTGAAATTATTTGAGTCAAAGCGCTCAAGTGAAGGCTTTAGGATTTGCGATTTCCCATGTTCTTTTTAAGAGAAGGATGAAGGATTTGTGCTTCGAGAGTGAACCATGCACTTAAAGGATTCAGGCTTCAAGGGTGTGCCAAGTGCTTAAATGGAACGATAAAATATTTGTGCTTCAAGAGTACGTCAAGCACCTTAAGGCTTCGTGCTTCATGAGTGTGCCATGTGCTCAAAGGCTTCAAGATTCATGGGTGTTCCATGCACTCAAAGGCTTCATGATTCATGAGTGTGCCTTGCACTCAAAGGATTCAGGCTTCATGATTGCCACATGAGCCTTTTAAGAGACAAAGGATCCTTCATTGTTTCAAAGTCCATTTCATTTCTTCAAAGTGCGCTTTGTTGTTTTTGTTAGTGTCAATGTCTTCACACTGCCATTAGTGATCAAAATTCACTCTTTTGCATTCATATTAGGGGTCCCATTCTCAATGAGTTGCATTCCATTAGGTCATGGATCAACTGATGGTAGGCACATTTCAATTTTTTCCCTCATGACACATATCTGCTGACCATTTTTCATGTGTGATTCAATCAATGTTTCAGGTCTAGTTTCCTTTTTAGTTTATTTCATCAAATAGGTCTTAGGTATTAGGGTTTCAGTTTTATTATGTATTAGGGTTTCACCATGTCAAATTATCAGTAACCATTGACCAATAAGGGTCAGTAGACACATAGGGATGAAAATAACCATTAGGAAGACTTCAAAATCATAATTTGTAAATTTAATAAGTTTCTCACCTCAAAACCAGTTTGAGGTGAAAAATAGAGCATTTGTATTTATTTGTAATTTCATGTAATTTCATCATTTCTTATATGTAATAATTAAGTCTCATGTTGCTCTTGGTCACCTACTGGTATCTCCAAGTATATGCCACTACAAAAGCAATGATCATTAAGCAGTAGTTCACCTATTTTAAGCAAAAAGTCAAGCATAAAAAAACATAGCTTGTGAAAAAGCCAAAGGACATTATAAAGTGGGTTTTGTAGAGTGAAAAATTAAAAAGTGCCCAAGCCACATAAAAGCCATTTCATTCTCAAGTTAATTCATTGTTTGAAGTTGAAGTTAATCAGAAAAATCATGATTTAAGGTGATAGTGAGCAAAGAGAATTAGTTTGATGTGTTTTGGAGAAAAATTGCCTAGCGCTATGCACCTAATCCCAGCGCTGCGCATTGGATTGGTGTTGCGCACCTGGGTTTTCTGCACTGTGCATTTTTAAATGGGCGCTACGCACAGGATAGGTGCTGCGCACCTGTCATCTAAGTTGCCAATTTCTTCTAATTACATCAAATTTCTTTCAAACACCCAAATTTCTCTATTCTCAAGTAAGTAATATCACTTTCCTTGTAGACAAGGGTTGTTGCTTAAATTTTTGGGTTGTGTTGTCTCTCTACACATTAAACCCTAATTATGTTGTCCATATCATTAAGCCCTAATTGTTGCTCTTTTTCAAATACAATTATTACTGCTACTGTGCTATATCATCTTCCTTGTTTTCCTAAAATTCATCCTCCCATACATAATACCCTCCCTGGAATTTTCCTGCAATACACCTCAAAACCCTACCATACTCCCAAACCCTACACCATTCATTAACCTACTCATTCCCCACACACCTATCCCATTATTGTGCACCCTCATTGACTTTCCTATCTAAAATCTCTTCATACTCTTCATACCCTCATTCACAAATCCATCACTCCTCACTAACCATAAAGAAAAACAACAGTACAATAATGGAGAGGTATAGTGAGTATGAAATGGAGGAGGAGACACATAGTGACAGTTCTAGGGAAAGAAATTTGCAGCAGAGGAAGCCTCGCAAAGGGGAAAATATCATCAGGGAGAAGCCCATTAGTTTGAGGGAATTGCTTGCTTGTCCACTTTCCATCTCATGTTTCAAACATCAGCCATGTTTTGGTTTCTGTGAAATGGTGGAGAAGGTTAAGTTTCAGCATGAATTAGCAAGGTTGTTTGTGACACATATGGACAACAATGAAGTAAACCTTGCTAGAGTTACAATCACTTTGTCACCTGCTGTTATTTCAGAGGCTACAAGCATTCCAAATGTAGGTGAAAAATGGAACAAAGGATAGTATATTGATAGGGAGTACTATGAGCATTACATCAAGACTAAATACCATGGCAAATTGAAGAGATTGTTGCCCTTCAAATTCTTGGAGGACAGGTTTGCCCCACTTATGAAGATAATCATCAAATACTTTACTTGTGAAGGTAGGTTTTCTTGATTGTATGCTTACCACATTAGATTGTTGATGCATTTTACTAGGGTGAGGATGATGAATATTCCTTACTTCATGTTCTAAAATATTGAGAAAATGGTACTCTATGTCAAGAAGAAGCCATATCCCCAACAATTAAATAGCATCTACCACTTCTCTGTGATTAAAATCATTGTCTTACATCAGCTGAATCTACTTAACATACCATGGGAGACCTTCATTTCTCATGAAATGTTCAAAGGCCCTCAAGTATTTTCATCAGTTCCTGAAGAAGAAGATGGACCTTCAGGACAACAAAAGGTTCAAGAGACTGAAACTATGGGAGTACTAGTGTTTGTGACCTATGAGAGAGGCAGTAGGAAACTTTTTGCAGCTGCCAAGTGTAGGAATTTACAGGGTAAGTTCCTTAGACAAAACACCAAAGGACACCACTCACAAACAGATCACAGATCAATACACCAGTATTTTTGACGTGGTTAAAACCCTCAAAGAGGGAAACAGTCCACGACTTGAGCCAACGCGGTCACTTCAGGAAATTTATTAATAAAAGAATGAAAATCTACATAAGCTTCTGTCGTGAACAGTTAACCTACAAATGACCCTCCATGCTCTTTAAATAGAGATCATGGACCAATCGGGTGTTAAGCCACAGATCAAGTGTCGGTAATACCGAGGATAGAATGAACTATCAGATCACTACATATCGTGACCATCGATTGTAAGTTACAAAAGTACATAGTAAAGAAACACACTTTACCTAACTCTATAATAGAACAAGTTATACTTAACTATTCCTATGTGTTGGAATATCCTAACATCCCCCCTTAAGAACAACTTGGGATAGGATTGAAGGATTTACAAAAATGACACAATAGGAGAAGGAAGGAGGCACTAGAGCCTATCCCCCCTTAGTGACAACTTCCTGAACTCCAAGCATATATCGAAGTTTAGTGAACTTCGCCTCTGTGAGAGCCTTTGTGAAGATGTCTGCAACCTGATCATCTGTTGAACAATATTGCACTTCAAGAACATGGTCATGAATGAGCTTTCTGATGAAGTGCATGTGAAGTTCAATGTGTTTGCTGCGCTGATGCTGAACTGGATCTTTGCAAAGCTGAATGGCACTTTGATTATCACACCAAAGTGTAGTCGGATGTTGCTGCTCAAAGCCCAATTCTGATAGGATCTGACGAAGCCACAAGGCTTCCTTACTAGCTTCCACGGCACCACGATACTCTGCTTCTGCTGACGAAAGAGAAATGGCAGCCTGTTTCTTACAAGCCCAAGTAATAGGTCCTGAACCAAGAGTGAAGACATAACCAGCAGTAGACTTCCGATCATCAGGGTCACCAGCCCAATCAGAATCAGTGAAACCAACTAATAGAGGATCTGCTTTGGCACTGTAATGAATCCCAAACTGTACTGTACCTCGAACATAACGAAGTATTCTTTTAGCTGCTTTCCAATGACTTTCACGGGGGTTTTGCATAAAACGAGCAACAAGGCCAACAACAAGGAAAGGTCAGGACGAGTATGGGTTAAATACAAAAAGTTTCCTACAAGTTGACGGTATAAGGTAGCATCAACTTCAGGAGAAGTACAAGAGACTGAAAGTTTGACTCCAGACTGAAAGGGAGAAGGAGCTGGCTTACAATCTTCCATGTGAAAATGACGAAGAATATCACAAGCATACTTGGACTGGGAAAGGGAAATACCCTCCTTTGATTGCAAGACTTGAAGACCGAGAAAATAGTGTAAGTGTCCTAAGTCTGTCATTTCAAATTTCTTTTTAAGGCTGGACTTCACATGGTTTATAAGGTGGGGATCACTACCAGTAAGAATAAGATCATCAACATAAAGAACAAGGATGATAAAAGACTTGCCCACTTTCTTGGTGTAGACAGTATTGTCAGAATGACACCTAGAAAAGCCAGATTCTAAAAGAAAGCTATCCATTTTGGCATACGAAGCCTGAGGAGCTTGCTTGAGACCATAAAGGGATTTCTTAAGCCGACATACAAGATTGGAGTCTGTTTATATAAACCCAATAGGTTGTTCCATATAGATTTCTTCATGCAAGTCCCCATGCAAGAAGGCAGATTTAACATCCATCTGATGGACTTCCCATTTGAAAGAGGCAACAAGGGAAAGAATAAGGTAGACAGAGTTCATTTTGG
This sequence comes from Pinus taeda, assembly GCA_000404065.3. Classification (NCBI taxonomy): domain Eukaryota; kingdom Viridiplantae; phylum Streptophyta; class Pinopsida; order Pinales; family Pinaceae; genus Pinus; species Pinus taeda. The sequence continues at coordinate 67,334 of APFE031327319.1, forward strand.
CAATAGGGGAGAAGGTTTCAGTACATTCAATGCCTTCAACTTGTGAAAATCCCTTAGCAACAAGATGAGCTTTATGTTTATCAACTTTCCCATTTGGTCCATACTTGGTTCTGTAAACCCATTTTCATCTAACAAGTTTTCATCCCTTTGGTAGAGGAACAAGATCCCATGTATCGTTTGCCAATAATGAATAATATTGTTCATTCATAGTTGCGTCCCAATCTGGATGTCCTGAAGCTTTTGCAAAGGTGTCAGGATCATAATTTGCTGAGACTTGAGCTAGTAAAGAAGAGGGTCTTTCAAACTAAGAACATGTACGACATTGATCTGTAGGATCACCAACAAGATCACCTATTGCATCCCGAGTAGCACAGACCCATTTTGGAAGTGGAGGAGCTGAAGGAGGATCTTGAGAAAGTGGGGGAGGATTGTCATCCTCACTTTCATCATCTGAAGAAGAAATATGTTCAAAAGTAGAACAGATAGAGAGAGGTGGCACATTCGCCGAACTAGGCTCGTAGGCCAATATATTTTCATCAAACTTTACATCTCTTCTAATTATAAAATTTTTGGACTTAAATGGAATAAGTCTATATCCTTTGACATCTTCAGAATATCCAACAAAAATACATTTTTCACTCTTAGGTTCTAAAGCTTTATGTTTCTCATCTGTAATATGGGCCCATGCTTCACTTCCAAAAACATGAAAGTGACTTACATCTGGTTTAATTGAGCTCCATGCTTCTTCTGGAGTGACATTCTTTAAAACCTTAGTAGGAGTGCGATTTATTATGTAATTTGCACAGTTAATTGCTTCTGCCCAATAATTAAGACTAAGTCCTTTAGATTGAAGCATACAATTAGCCATTTCCTTTAAGGTGCGATTCTTCCTTTCAAGTACACCATTTTGTTGTGGAGTATATGGAACAATATGTTGCATTTGAATTCCATTCTTAGTGTAAAAGTTGATGAATTTCTTATTAACATATTCTCCGCCATTATCAGATCTTAGCTTAAGAATTTGATGTCCAGATTGTTTTTCAACAAAGGCCTTAAAGGCCAAGAACATGTTAAATACTTCACTCTCGAGTTTTAAGAAGTATACCCAAGTGCGTCTAGAGAAATCATCAATGAAAGTTAAGAAATACTTGTAGCCAGAGAAGGAAACAACTGGAAGTGGACCACATAAATCACTATGCACAAGCTGTAAAGGGGCTGAGGCGTGCCAAGGGGCACATTTTTCAAAACTGTGCCGATGATTTTTTTCCGAGTACACATCCGGAACAAACACCATCTCTGCAAGATACCATAGGAAGACCTGTCACCATATTTTCTTTACATAGATGCTGAAGGGAGCGATAGTTTAAGTGACCAAATCGCTCATGCCAAAGTTTGCTCACTTCATCATTCTGAGCAACAAATACTGAGGGAAGATTTGATGACCCAAAGTTGTGAAACTTATACAACCTTGTAGAATCATCAGCAATGCCAGTAGCTAAAATCTGTCTAGGATCTCTTAGATCCTTGATTACAACATCAAGAGGTGAAAATTCAACAATTTTACCTTCACCTGAATGAGTTATCTGATATACAGATAGAAGGTTGCTGGATAAGGTTGGGAACACATAATACATCATTAAATTAACCATTTCCTATATGAACAGTTCCAGTCCCTACAACACTAAGAGATCTATCTTCACCAACATATATATTTTTGGTGTTACAATCATTTAAAGAAGAAAACATGGCTTTGTTTTTGGCCATGTGATAAGAAGCTCCAGAATCAATGAGCCACTCATGAGAATGAGAGGAAGAAGATACATTTAGTGCATAGCCAGACCGAGATGCTTGACAACCACATGCAGAGAGTGCCATTCTTGAAGATGAATTTGAAGAGTGCTCCAAATGGATGTTATGCTGATGCAGGGGCATGCGACTCCGAAGGAAAAAGCCTACAGTCTCTATGTTTTTTCTAGTTAAAATAGGAAAAAAGATAAAGCATGCTATCTTTTTTTTTTTAAAGTAGGATAAGAGGGATGAATAAAACTTCCTATCTTTTCACAAGATAGACAAATTGTAAAAGCCTTAATTTACTAAATAAAAGGTTGCTTTTGTTCTAAATAGAGTGATCCATCATGAATGAAAGAGTGATTGACAACCAAGCAGAGGGGGGTGATGCCAATAGTATTGGAAAAAAAAACTTCTCTCAGCGTTTGAAAGGAAGATTGATAGTAGCTTATTAAATTGTATTGATGTATTATGTATGGACGCGTTGAAGTGTTTTATTGCTGTGTATGGGAAAGGCTGGAATCGCCTTCTATATATATTACTATGTATAGCTTTCAAGTGTTAAGTTTATTGTAATGAATGCGTCCTTTAGATTCATGTTTGTTACAGTTCAAAAAAAAAGGCCTCTATTTACACAGAATAAATGCAATATTTTCTTAATGAACTGCAGCGAGGACTGCGTTGTGTATTAATAGAGTTTGGATGAACACAAAGTTTTAGAGAGGGTTAAGCCGTTGTTCGAAGGGATAAAATAATTCTGTCATCAGTGGTTTGTTCACATGGTTTCTTATATACATGGTGGATCATACTTCGATTTGGCATAGGTTCAAACCGGGTTAAATTCCAGATTTAAAAAGAGTGATACAACATTAAAGGTTGAATGTGCGTGGCAGGTTCTCCTTGAGTTCGATTCTACGGAGGCAAATTGAAACCTTCTTTTCCGGCCCTGAATTCTTTAGCAGAGCAACAAGCTTCCCACGCTTTATAATTTGGTCATTTCTATTGTTCTTGGATTGATTTGTTCGACTGTAAGTGGAATGAAAGCCATAATACGGTAAGGGTATGAGCGCATGACGCCAAAACGATATTGATCTTTGAGCACTCTATTGTTATTGAAAGAGTAGCACTGTGGTTCTTGTTAGTTTCAGTCTTTCTAGCCTTCCTCCGGTGATCAAATATGCTCTTACAAAGTGATTTTGAAGTGTCAAGGTCAAATTTTGTCATTTCAGCGAGTCTTCAAGCAAAATTTGGTCATTAGGCATTAGGTCTAGGGTTTGCTTTAACTCCTTCTAAAGTTGTCCAAATTTCGGTCCATGTCATCATTCAGCTAAGTGTATCATCCTTCAGAGGGTTGTCATCATCATATTAGATTCCATTGGGTCATGATACACCTTGTTCATGTTTCAGTTGTGCCTTGGCAAGCTCATTTCCCTCTCCTAGGGTTTTGAAAGCTAATTTCTCTTGAACGGTCAAATCATCGGTAAAACTTGTTTCCTGATGTTCATACACCTTCCCCTATCCTTAAATTACCTTATCAAGTGCTTCCCATCACTGAGATTCCCCAAATTCCTCATTTTCGCACAAACCCTAGTTTCTAGCTACAACCTGGCAATTTTCTAGGTTTGGCTTGTGTTTTGCCCTTTTGGACCCCTTCCCCTCACTCAATCTCTAAGATTCCATTTTCCCCTGCTTCCTAACATCCCTCCCTACTCCCAAAAATTTCCCCAAGAATTTAGAAGCCCCCTATCCCCTTCATTTCGCTCCATTTCGACAATATTCCTTGTTTCACACATCGGGACAAGTCGCACTCAAATAATGTTCCAAAGAAATAAAAGATGAATTTTGGGAAAATGAGAGAGCTTTTTGTCCATAACATGCCAAAGAAGAAAAACCTCCTTCACTTTTTTCACAGGTGTCATGGTTTTAGAGAAATGTCAAAATTACAATCGCTAGATCCAAGGAGGTCGGCCAAAGCACAAAAACGAAGAAAAAGGCCCGATCCACTCCAAATTTTGGCCAAATCCTCTTTGACTGAGCATTTCACTAAATAGCCTAGCCACAGCACAAATCCCAAGAAATTTTGAGCATTTTGGGTAAATTTTGGTTTTTTCAGGCAATTTACAGGTTTTCTCCATTAACGGGTCTCACCCCCCGTAAGACCCTTCATCTCGGCAACTCCATTTTGCAAAAACTCAGCATTTCCAGATTTTTCATAGAAAGTTACACTTGCTCAGCCATTACTTAGAAATTTCACCAAGTTTTGGGCCTCCAGAAAGTCAAAAAACAAGCAAAAAATGACTTTCTGCCACATTTTTAACACACATAAAGCAGTCTTTTGAGATTGCAATTTTGGAGGGGCAAATTACCACCACATTCAGCAATTCCACTTGGGTTGGAAAGTAGACATCCATACCTTTCCAACAAGCCCACGTTTACCTCATTTGGACACCTGGAAGTACCTCAAAATCAGCTCCAAAGTAGCACAACCTGTTCAGGAAGAGGGCGCGACCCGTTGGGAAGTTTTCATAGGAATTCATCTACAACTTAGGAATTCGCCCAGCTTTGACCAGTGTTGACTTGGGATGGGATTTTTCACCCTCTTTGATGTAATTAATGTTTTTTCATGTTGACATGAAACTTATTTACCTATTCTAGAAGATTCATTCATGACATATCAAACATTTAATGAATGAATTGGTTTCCTAGCTTATAGAGGCAAGTTGTTTTGATTGCCTAAATTTTAGTGCTCAGTTTAGAATTCATTGAAACATCTCCTAGAAGGATGAGCTCGACCCATAGAGGCAAGGAAAGGTGCTAGCTTGCCTATATTATGTATTTTCCCAATCATTTTCAGGGGTTGGAAGGTTGGACTCTTGAGGGAGAAGCTATCATTGTATTATTTCACTGTATCTCTGCAATTTTTGGCTAAGGAAGACCAGGGTTTTGCAATCCTTTTTGGGATTCTTCTGGTTACATGTATTGATGGTGTGTTTCTCTATGTACCAGTAAGTGTGTTATGTGAATCATTTCCTTTCTTTTCCTTCTGCACATTAAGCAAACGAAGTGTTAAAGTAAGAATTCATGACTGTCATGCTCTGCTTTTAAGTTTGTTTAATTTCAATGTTTTCTACTGTTTAAGGAGAATTCAAAGTTATTTTTTGCTCTCCTTAACTCCTCACCTATCATTCCTAATCATACACATCAATCAAAGGCATCAATATTGTCTCCTACCTCGCCCCAAAGAACACCCTGCAGAAACTATGTCCAATCCCCGCACCCAAAATTGCCATCCCCTCAATTTGCCACCAAAAACCCAAAAAACCCCAAATCAACCCTTTTGATCAGTTT
>APFE031327321.1:0-20560 GCA_000404065.3 Pinus taeda
TAGATAAGTAAATAAAATTTTTAAATTTTTAAAAATTAACTATGCATCCTTATTATTCCGTGTAGCATGGTAATATATATTCAAAAATATTGATGTTGACATTAATTTTAAATTTACCAAAAATTAAATGATCTTATCTAATGTTTATTTTTGAATTTTTTTTAAAATCTATTTTTTCTACATTCTGATTGGTTAGAGTCTTATTTTGTAATGATAATATGTACTTTAACAAATTAATGACAATGTACAGAAAATCTTTATTAATTACAAAAATCTGGCCTACTTTTTGAAGGCAATTAAAACCAATGGTACTCAATGGAGGAGAAAATTAATTTATTTTATTTATTGAAAACATCACGCTTTCATTCGATACATTTGATGTACTCTACTCTGCGATAACTTCCAACAGCTATGGTTAACCACCCACTGCGCCTTGGTGTGGCCGTACACCTAAAGCGGATGCCACGTCTTCCGGAAAGAAAATAAATAATATATTTCGGGCACTATTCAATGCATAACACTCATGGCACAACATATCAAATTACATAATGTTTAAAAGATTACTCATCGTATAATAGAATCACAGCCATTACAACATCAACTCATACAATAAAATTTAAGGTCATAAAAATCCCAAAGCACATGCAAATTCTTGATTTTATTAGTAGGAAATTTTAATCAATAGAATGGTTTTAACACACAATGGGACATCGACAAATCAATATACATGCAATATATTACACAACCATACATACGTTGCACGAGCGAACACACCAGAAGTATGGACCATTCAATGCTTCAACAACATTCTAGAGAGCTAGGCAAAAAAATTCACTTTAGTCACCCCTCCGAAAAATACTACTAATTTGGTGGCGGCTTCCATGCCAACTTATCTTCCCTTTATTTAATTCTTTCCGACTTCCACAATATCTTACCACTAAAATAACTTTATGGCTTTTATATTTCAAATCTCGATATTGTGTGTAATTTGGCCGAATATTCCAATCCCATACCATGTCTCTTTCACAATTTCCAAGTGTTTGTTGTTTTTATTTTCCGTCTTTATTATGAAAGGTAATTTTATTTTATTTCATCCACTTTAATTGGGAGTAGTCTACCCAGGCAGAGAAATTGCCCGGTTTCCGTCACCACCCGGAAAAACTTCTGGCTCCAGCCACCGGCAATTCCTCCACCCAGATCTGCCACCCTCCGCAAGCTCTGCCCCGCTCCGCCACCCTCCGCAAGCTCTGCCCCGCTCTGCCACCCTCCGCGAGCCCTACCCAGCTCCGCCACCCTTTGCCCAGCGTCGCCACCCTCCGCGAGCCCTACCCAGCTCCGCCACACTCCGCATTTAATGACGTCTGGACAGGAGTTCCTTCACCATCTTGCCACCATTCACACCTCAATTCGAATTTGGGAATTAACCGCGGGCTGCATTCGACCCGGCAGTCCCCTGTAGCTCACGAGGTCACCAGAACGAGCGGAAACTAGACTTCCGGGCTCGACTCCTACTCCTTGGAGCTTAGTCCTGATGATGCTTTGATTGGGTTTATGGATCAGCCCCCCATTCAGTTGAGAATATGGTCCTGTTATCAAATGTTGTTGGGTAAGGTCAGGCATAAGTTTAAAAATGTTCTTTTGACAGAAGTTAAGGGGGTTTTGGTTTTAGGTGATGTTCTGGCCGTAGTTAGGAAGAAGAATGGGCTTCATTTGACTGTACAGGACAGGACCTGGAGTGATCTTATGCTTGAGAATGGCACATGGAGCGATCCTATGCGTGAGAATGGCATAGACATTGGATTGAATAGTAAAGGAATTAATGGTGCAAGGATGCAAGGCATATTTGAGAGTGTTTATGGGAACCAGCTGTGGACTTCGCTAGACAAAAGGGAGAAGGAGATGAAATTGGTGAATAGTGGGGTAATACTTGGCAGGATCCAGCCCGTTAGGCGTTTGGCCAACGCTATGATGACAGAGATTGTGAGAATTGCATTGCAGAGAAAGAGTAGGAATCCATTCCCAAACAGTGTATTGCTTACATATCTATTCAAAAGAGCTATGTGGGGAAGAAGGTAATCGAGAATGTTCACACGGTTGAGAATTTGGATTCTATTGTGCATTCCTTGGAACAGACTAAGCAGAAAGATTTGTTTTTCAGAAAGAAAGCTTCTCCTTACATAATACTTGAAGGGTATGTAAATTTGGTTGGAAGAGCCAATATGATCGCTATGCTTTTGGATGACATTTTCTCATCACAAGCAGATGCGGTGGCTTATGAGGACTGTGTTTTGGCAGATGCCAGATATCAGAAAACCAGATAAAACAATCGTTCGGTCAGCATTGATTTTATGGTGGAGCATGTTATCAGTTTCGTATTGGGATTTTTTCAAGATTAAGTTGGCTTTGCCATTGTACAGTGTATAGTGCAAATGACAGAATCTCCATTTATGTAGAACCAATTCCATTTCCTCTATCTTCCAGTCCCTCTATCTTGTCTTTTTTTGAACCCATGAACAAGATTGGATGATTGTATCACTATAAAGAATAATAATACTGCTCCCCAGAGTTGTTGGGAACCTTCTGTCTAGATGAAATTTCTTCTGTTCTTACTACCTTTCTTCTGTTCTTGCTGCCTTTTTTCTGTTTTGTTCTGGCTCTCTTCTTTCCCTGTTTTTTCTGTTTGTGCGGTCGAGGATAGACTGATGAACGCGTTTCATTTTTTTAATGAATGATTGGTACCTACCTTAAAGATGCATCCTCAAAATGAATTTTATCCCCATTTGAAAACACAATGAAGTTTTATTATTACTATCAAAATATTACACAGGCAATGTAGAACACCCAAATCTTATGTAAATTTTGCAGACTACACTGGCTGAATTTTAGTAGTGTGTAAGTTGTCAGCTATGAAATCAGATGGTTTAATTTTAAGAAACTTCGCTTCTGAAGGTTAAAGATGAATCCTCAGAATAAAGTTTGTCCCCATTTGAAAACACTGAATTTTTATTATGACTGTCAGAAGATTACACTGGCAATGTAGAACGCCCAAATCTTATGTAAATTTTGCAGAGTACACTGGCTGAATTTGAGCAGTGTGTAAGCTGTCAGCTATGAGATTAGATGGTTCAATTTTAAGAAACTTTGCTTCTGAAGGTTTTCCATGTTGCAAATGTCAGGGTATCACTTTTCTTGCTCAGAGTATGCAAACTATTAATGGGTTTGGAGAGCTTTAACGCTCGACTTCAAAGTGAGCTCCCTGTTAATCTTAGCAGGAGTGTATTATGTTAGGAGGGACTGTTGAAGCCCAGTTATTTCAGTAGCCTGAAAACCAACTGGGTACATGCAAGAAGCTGCAGATATGAACTTTGGGAGGTATGCTTTGTTTTACAGCTGAGTAGTTTTAATTAATCATGGCTTTTGGTGGTTTTTATCCATTAAAAAAAATGATGGGCATAGGCGTAAAAGCAAATGTGAAACAACTCTGCAGCTTTTTTCTGAAACAGCAAAGCCTTTACCTTCTTTACCTTCTAATGTTTCTTTTGGTATAGTCTATCCTTGTGGAATTAAGGGAGTTGTTCGAGTCACACTTTAGGATATCATATAGATCTTAATTTATAAATCATGTAGTACACTTGACTAGGGAAAAGTACATATTCAGAAAATGCCATTTGAACCAAGAATTTCAGTGTGGCAGAGTTTACTTAGGGCCTATGGAATATATGGAAATATCAAGTATAATATCTTCTTGAGTTGAAACCTCGTGACTTTGCTATATATGTATCACTTTCAAACATCTATGTTGCAGCTAACATGCCTGAAAATGTAGCAAGGGTCAGCAAAATGATGACAGACTATGGTTTGAAAAAGGATCTTGGGCAAAATTGGACTGACGTAAATAACACTGTGCATGAATTCATTTTAGATAACTCACACTTCCAGGCAGAAGAAATATATAAAATGTTGGAGAGGTTGTCTAACCAGACGAGGGATGTAGGATATGTACCCAATAGAGGTTTTGTTCTACATGATATTGAAAATGAATAGAAAGAAAACTCTCTTAGCCACTACAGTGAGGTGTTGGGTACTACTTTTGGGTTCATTAAAGCAACTTCAGGAGCATGTATCTAGATCTTGAAAAAATCTTGGCATGTGTGGGGACTGCCACATTGATACTAAGTTTATCTCCAAGATTGTTAGCCATGGAATCATAGTGAAAGAGGCTACCCACTTTCATCATTTCAAGAATGGACTCTACTCCTGTGGTGATTATTGGTGATATTGATTGAGGCATGAAATAGATCATATGATGTTTAGGCAAAAAAATGGTTATGGATAATTTTTTGTGCAATGTGAAGTTTGCATGGAGGACGTATTATGAATAGATCACTGCCTCAAAATATTAGTGATATGCAGGAACAAAATATTTAATTCTTGACATGTCTCATTTGAAGATGAGTCCAATACGATATTTTGCGATATGTTTAATTACATTGGAGAACAATTCAAGGTATTCTATGCAACAAAAGAAATATGTTTTAAGAGCAAGTTCCAACAGTGTGGATATATATATATATATATAATATATATATATATATAATATGGGAAATAAATAAATGCAATAATCAGGGATCAAGGTATAGTTGTCCTTAAAACAAATTACTACATTTTTTTTATGTCTGAATGTAGTTATATCCAAAATTCAGTGTATCGGCGGGAATCCCAAAGGAGCAAATTATTAGTCTCTCTTAATAAATTTTTTAAAATTGAGGCTCTAATCCTGCCAGAAAACAAAATGAAGAAAAGCCTTGAGTATCTTCATCCATCTCACATATCATGAAACATCATCAGATTGCTAGAATTCAATTTATGTGTGAGAGTATAGATGGATCAGGTTGGTAGCGTTGTTGGCCAGTTGATGTACTAGAAGCTCAATTGAGCCATTTTGGTAGTCATGCTTGTGCTTGGGTGAAAGAAACATGGATGTGGGCACACTTGAATTGTGGGGGAGACAAGACTTTTGCTTTAATGTGTTTGCGTCCAAGGATGAATGTATTACACATATCAAAACCAGAAGTGTAGATTTATTGGTGTGTGTGTTTGATGGTATTGGATCAAAGCTGCAAAAGTGAGTTTCTTAAGTAGTCATGTATATGTTTGGGTGGGAGCAAGATGAAATTGGGTATCCTTAAATTGTGTAGACGAATGAGCCTAAGATTTTGTTGCATTTCCTAAACCCAAATGACATCTAGGTCGTTGGTGTTGTTGATGGTGCTAGAGCAAAGGTGACTTGCTTAGGTAGTTGTGACCATGTTAGGGTGGAAGAAAGATGGAAGTCGGTTTTAGAGACATAGGACATGCTCTGAGATATGTTGATAAGTGTAAGATTCTATTTCATATACTAGAGAAATAAGGTAGAACTTACCCTAGATGATTTAGTCCTATTTGAGGTATAGGATTTGCCGTCAGATTAGATGCAGGTTACTTTATTAAGTACTATTTGTTGCTTCATTGATGGGATTGTGAGTCCAGAACCTTAGATCTAGATGCAGGGGTTCCTTTCCTTCATGGTTGTTGTATTGGGCATCTAATGTATTCTCAAGGGAATTAGCAAGAGGCAAGTAAAAGACCCAAATTGATGTTATTGATGGTGAAGTTTCTTACTTGTATTGCATTCTTCGTAGGATTCTTTTTTGGAAATTGTTTTGAGAAATATGTCTTAAAGTTGGAGTTGCAATGCATAACATGGACTTCCTTTAGCTTAAGTGCTAATTTGGAGAGTTATCTATCCAAGTTTTTCCACCCCTTTTCTTCAACATGCATATCAAGAACAATTAGCACCCATATATAATAGTGTTCCATGGGGATGCCTCCCTAATGATGCCCCTCACCCTCTCCCGTCCCATGCTCCTATGATAGGGGTATGCTTAGGGAAATGTTTCCCCATGACCCCTTGTTAGATATATGTTGGGAAACACAAAGGAAAAATTTCCCAGTGTGGGGGGTGTGTTCCCCTAGGAATTGGTTGCTTCTAGGCATTCCCCAAATTTTTCCCTATAAAGGCTTAAGAACTAAAAAAAAAAAGCAAAACAAAAAACACAAACATTATGTAAAATTACCCTATCTCACTTTTGCTTTTATTTTCCTTTTATTCACTTTCATTCCTTGATGCTCATTTTATTTACAATGCTCATTGTCCATTGTTGATTTTCAGTTTTAACTTTTGAATCTTGACTCTAGACATTGATGACCTTAGACCGAGTCTTTGATTTTTCACTCTTTGCTATTTTTCAGTTTGAGTAATTTCAATTTACTATTTTAGATTTCAGTATCTGCTATTTTTAAGTACATTTACTATAATAACATCACTATTTATCTTTCATTTATTGTTTATGAATCAATGTATTTCATTGTTGAACCTTAATCTGAATCATGTTTATATCATTTACAAATTTGAATTTAGTACTATTTTACTATTTACTGTTTAGTATTTGCGTTGCACAATGATGAATTTGCATAGGATGAATTGTTATTGTTGGGATTTGGGGACCCTTATGCTAGGTCCTTGACCTCCCCCCACCCCCCTGAGTTCCCCAAAAATTTGTGGGTGCTTCCACACGTACCCCATGTGTCTCCTCGCTTTTGCACTCCCCCATCTGGAAACTTACTGGAACATTGATATATAGCATTACAAGGGAACCATTAGCACCATTCAATTTGGATATCTTTGGGTGAGCAGCTGTGACTAAGGGATGTCTATTTTGCCAAATTTTCCCAAGATTTGCATTACAAGGGAACTATTAGCACCATTCAATTTGGATATCTTTGGGTAAGCAATTGTGACCAAGGGGTGTCTATTTTGCGAAAGTTGTGCAAGATTTGCATTTGGAAACAATCATTGTCGTGGACATTGGCACACATCCACAAGCATAATCACAAGCTTTAGCATGTCACTTAGTAGATTTGAACCTTGGTGGTGGCTATATTAGCTACCTGCTTACATTGACCGGGGAAGCCACCATTGATAGATCAATGAGTGTTTTATACTTGGTTTATTGCCTTTTTAATTTCTTGCTCTCCTTCAAAGTCTCATTCTTTAAATTTTATGTTTATTCAGTTCCTAAATGTGGTACAATATTAAAGGCATGTGAAGTTCAGGATTGGGATACAGCCCTTTTAGATGCCATGGTGAACGCCCGATATTTTTTAGTTTACTTCATAGTCACCAAACATGCCAAGGCATCCATGAAGAAACTGATTTTCCTCATATGGTTCCCTAACATTGTGACAAAGTTAGGCATGTAGTTAAACAAATTTACTTATGTGTCTGTCAATCTGTAAAAATACTTTTTAAAGTAGTATTAGCCTGTCAAAAGTGAAGACACTTGTGATGTTATATGACAAATGGCATTTCTGTCACACATAAGGCATATACATGAATCATGCTTTGCTTAGACAATGCTCTGTTAGTCTAGGGTTATATGGTTTTTGGTGTATGGACAGTGAGTAAGGATAAATATTTTTAGAGTTTGCAAGCAATTCCAATAAAGTGGTGATTGCTAGATGTGTTTTTTGTAGAATAGTTGCCAGTATTGAAAGTGTTGCAGTGTAAATGAACACAAATTATCTGCTTTTTTGAATTATATATGATTGAAAAACATGTTGAGTATTAGGAAATAGATAATTGTCTATTTGTTTAACATGAATTTATTGTTATTTTATTTTTCAGGTTTTTGAAGTATAAAAAATGGTGCAAAAATGGCATTTATGCATTGAAGTGTCCTGCTTTCCAAATCCAGGTCGAGCAGTTATTAAATTTGTCCTTTACAATATGGCAACAAATCATTTATTTCATGGAAAGAGAGAAGTGCCTAGAATTACGACAAACAATGAGGCATATCACATTGCCCTTGTTGAAGGGCTAAAAGAGGCAAAACAACATGATGTCAATGATATTGAAGTCTTCACCAACTTGGAGTTGATATGTAATCAGATGAAAGGCATCTATTGGGTTCGGAGGGACAATTTAAAACCTCTTCATAAGGAATCAATAAATTTGTGTTGTCAATTTCAACATTTTACCATCAATAGCTCTGCAGATATTGAAAAAATGTCAAGAATAGAAATTAGTTTAGATCCTTTGCATTATTTTATAAAACGTGGATAAATATAGGGTAGTTTTGGTATTTTGACATTGTTGTAAATTATGTCTGAGCTTAAAGAACTTAAATTTTCAAAATTTCGATAAGGATCTTAGAGGCATCTTCATAAGCATCACTCTATTTGTGTGATAAAATAAGCTCTCACATCACAAACACCAAAGAGTGCACACGATTACATTCAATGATACAACTGGTCCTTTCCGAAAAATGTCCAAGCCATGTAGTTTCGAAGATCGTAAATGTTTAAACAAGATGGCAAAAAGTTTATCAAAAATATAATTCTGACTTTGTTATTGTCAAATTAGATTTTCCATTCAAAATAAAAAAATTCAGGTATTGTTGAAAGTAATCAAATCCTTTCTGCAATCTTTAGAAACCTGAAAATCAATTTGTCTAATGCTGTCCATATTGTTAACAATTTTAATATGATGTGATAGTTATCAGATCTTATGTTTTACAAGATACCAAAAGTTTCATGACAGAATTAAGAAAGTGCATCATATATGGCTTCTATTTATATTTCAACCATTCTTCTCATAATAAGGAACGAAAACAATTAAGAGAGAGCAAAGCAAGAAGAATCAAGGGCAACACTAATTTTGTTGTTCATTCTCAAACTATTTGTGAAAAAGTAAAACTAATGGTGAACAAAAACCATAAGCATTATGGGTAACACAAATTCTTCCATCATGATCTAAGCGATATAAATATTAACACCACAAGCATGATTAATGATAAAACCATTTCAATGATAGTCCAAACCATAGAAAGTTAATTACTATTTCAAAGAGACATCACCAGGTACTTCATTCATGCAATGATTGCATAGCAAACACTATCTTACCACTTATTACACATGCAAGATTGTATTGCAATCATTAAATATTACAAACTAGTAAACCATCTTATTTCAGATGCTTAGAGATCATTCTAACCTCCCTCAAAATTCAATTTATAGCCAAAAACTTACCTTTAAGAAATATGACAGATATGACAAACATATACATTATGATTGCAGAACATGATGACGATATTCAGCTAGAGCCCATATGGGGAAGATATTATGATAGGCAGCATAAACCATCACAACGCAGCATAAAGGAAGGCTTAGCAGACCTGAAGACCCATAAAGAGAGGTCTGAAGATATGAAATGGTACAAAATTTGATTAAACTTGTCAATAAAGAGGAGTGCTCAATACAATGCAAACTATCAATATAAGTTAATGATGTGATACTTTTATACAAATGAGATAATGCAATAATATTTCCCCAGGTAAACACTAAGGGGTGATGTTAGAATTACTTGTATGTAGATACCTCTCTACTTGCATATAGTAAATGGAAAATCAGGTAATTGACAACACATAAGATTGAAAATAGGTTTTACTAATAAGGGAATAATTTTCTTTGTTACCAGTTCAACACGAAATGAACTAAAGATAGCAAAGTGTTCAAAAACATCTAAAAATAGCATAGTTCATGGCTCTGCAATTATTAACCTGCTGAATCTTCACTCTTTCTTCACAAGTACTCGATTAAACTTCCAAACTAACTACAGCTACAAATCAAGTTTAGTTAGCAGTATATTCATGGCCACAAGTTTTCAATATAAACAAAGGCTATATTCCAAAGTTGTAAATATACAAAACTGAATGTAACAATTTCCTGGTAACAGGCATTCTAATTGCAAGGCTATTGCTGCTCAATAGCCACATCACAAGCCATGCTAGAATGAATTAAAGTGACATTTATGCTCTTTGTTGGCAAAACGGGCTGTAATTTTCCCAATTCCTTGCTTATCCATTTTAGTGACTTCTTCTGGCACATGAAAGTGCTTACATAAGCTACTCCCGTGACTTTGAAAAGAAAGTGGATGCTAAAGAAGATGATGATGTAGAAGATGTAGGTGACTCCCCTCCATATGTTTTGACAGACTTTGGGAATTCACTTCCTGATGAGAAACATGTGAACTTGTTTCTCTGTTGTGTAGATTTCACTGGAGACCCTGCTGGCGAGCTTTCTTCCATATCAGAGTAGGTATGCATTGTTAAACGTCCATCCAAATAATCTACAATTGGTGAATCTGGTACGTTCACTTTATATAGATCAGAAGCAGCAAGGCCAGATTCACTAGTCCACTCGCTAGCACGTCCTCTACCATTTGCTGTGCTGATATTCTCAGGCTCTGATGCCCATGAAGCACTTTGGCTACGAGGACTCCAAAGAGCATCCAGTTCATACCTTTGGTCCCTTTCAGCTCTCTGCCATAGAAGAATTGACAATTTGTTAGGCTCTCCTCAGCATGCTTTGAATCTCTAGTCTCAACTGGTTCTTATTAGCAAAACAGGTCTCACCCTAGAGTGAAAGATGTACCTTTTCCTGACTATACCTTTTCTGCCTCGTATGGAAATTCCATGGAGTCTACTGGGCAAGCAAGGGCTTTCAACTGCTTACTAAGAACAAGTATGGTTTCGTGGCACTCTGCAAGCTTCCCTGCAACCACAACTATGTCCTTTTCCTGAAATTACAGTTAGGTACAAGTTACTCCACTGCTATAGGACTTTAACAAACATTATTGCAAGTGTCTAGGCAGAACAGACTGACAAGGGAAGGCTATAAAACCGACACCTCTTAATAGTTTATGTTAGGAACTGAAAACAGTGCCGGAACTATTATACATTAGTATAACCATAAACTTTCCTTCTGTAGAAAATCAGAACACAGAACACTAGATGAGATTGAAAAATTATGAAAAAGTAGAGAATGCTCTGTATTGCATGAAAGGGTTCCTCATTTTCAGATTAAGCTTATCATCTGCACTAAAGAAATATGATCACCTCTCCACTGACCTATAAATGAATGAACCTCGTTACCCTGTATAAGATCAATGAAAATTTTCATTGGCATCACTGATTTCCATTTTCTGATGTGTTAAATTTAGAATGATGATCCCTTTTAGAGATTGAACTAAGTCGCAAGGTTGTTAGGGATGTTTGTATGAGAATCAGTATCAAGTTACTGTCTAATTTTATCCTTTATTTAGATAGTTTCCACTGGATGAAGGGAAGTATCATTTGCGGTTGTGCACTTAATATTCCAAAGTTAAACTATATTGTGTTTTCAAACCTTGTCAGATCTACTTTTTTTTCTAACTGAGTTGGACAAACAAAGCATCCATCCAGCAGACATTCACAGAATATATTTTCCTTAAAATCTCATAGGAAAGATGGAATGCTGAGTATCAATGTAACTCTGAATGAGCAGTGCTGTCAGAAGCTTTCCATGTGACTGTACTGGTATCCACTCCTCAGAGCTCAATAAATTGTGAAACAAAAGGGTAAAATGTGTAATGAAAAATTTCAATGCGCATCTGAAGTAAAAAAATAAGAAAAGAAATTGCTCAAAGTGAACAATGATTTCTTCAGCACTTATAGGTCGTTAATATTTCTTCCTTACATCCTCCTCCAGAATTGCATGTTTCGAATATTCAAAATCGCGTTCCTTTCTGTGTGATCATGGAGAAATACAACTAGGATTAGAACAGATACTCCAGAAGAAAAACCACCTAAGGACATACTAAACGTGTGGGAAGGATCCTTATAGTGCTTCACATATCTTTCCAAATAAACATAAGCCTGCAATGAAAATGAGTTTACAGCAATGCAGTATTTAAGAGAATAACTATAGCCAGTAATGTCTTTACAAAACTCTCGTATCGGATACATTTCTCACACATAAATTGAATTCTAGCAATCTGATGAGGTTTCGTGATATGTGAGATGGATGAAGATACTCAAGGCTTTTCTTCATTTTGTTTTCTGGAAGGATTAGAGCCTCAATTTTAGAAAACTTATAAGAGAGACTAATAATTTGCTCCTTTGGGATTCCTGCTGATACACTGACTTTTGGATATAACTACATTTAGACATAAAAAAATGTAGTAATCTGTTTTAAGGACTCCTATACCTTGATCCCTGATTATTGCATTTATTTTATTTCCTTTGCATTTATTTTATTTCCTTTTATATATATATATATATATCCATCCACACTATTGGAACTTGCTCTTAAAACATGTTTCTTTTGCTGCATAGAATACCTCGAATTGTTCACCAATGTAATAAAACATATCGCAAAATATTGTATTAGACTCATCTTCAAATGAGACATGTCCAGAATTAAATAATTTGTTCCTGCATATCACTAATATTCTGAGGCAGTGATCTATTCATAATATGTCCTCCATACAGACTTCACGTTGCACAAAAATTATCCATAACCACTTGTTTTTGCGTAAGCATCATATGATCTATTTCATGCCTCAATCAATACCACCAATAATCACCACAGGAGTAGAGTCCATTCTTGAAATGATGAAAGTGGGTAGCATCTTTCACTATGATTCCATGGCTAACAATCTTGGAGAAACCTAGTATCAATGTGGCAGTCGCCACACATGCGAAGATTTTTTCAAGACCTAGATACATGCTCCTGAAGTTGTTTTAATGAACCCAAAAGCTATACCCAACACCTCACTGTAGTGGCTAAGAGAGTTTTCTTTCTATTCATTTTCAATATCATGTAGAACAAAACCTCTATTGGGTACATATCCTGCATCCCTCGTCTGGTTAGACAACCTCTCCAACATTTTATATATTTCTTCTGCCTGGGAGTGTGAGTTATATAAAATGAATTCATGCACAATGTTATTTACATCAGTCCAGTTTTGCCCAAGCTCCTTTTTTAAACCATAGTCTGTCATCATTTTTCTGACCCTTGCTACATCTTCAGGCATGTTAGCTGCAACATAGATGTTTGAAAGTGATACATACATAGCAAAGTCATGAGGTTTCAACTCAAGAAGATATTATACTTGATATTTTCATATATTCCATAGCCCCTAAGTAAACTCTGCCACACTGAAATTCTTGGTTCAAATGGCATTTTCTGAATATGTATTTTTCCTCAGTCAAGTGTGCTGCATGATTTATAAATTAAGACCTATATGATATCCTAAAGTTTGACTCGAACAACTCCCTTAATTCCACAAGGACAGACTATACCAAAAGAAACATTAGAAGGTAAAGAAGGTAAAGACTTTGCTGTTTCAGAAAAAAGCTGCATAGTTGTTTCACATTTGCTTTTACGCCTGTGCCCATCATTGTTTTTAATGGATAAAAACCACCAAAAGCCATGATTAATTAAAACTACTCAGCTGCAAAACAAAGCATACCTCCCAAAGTTCATATCTGCAGCTTCTTGCATGTACCCAGTTGGTTTTCAGGCTACTGAAATAACTGGGCTTCAACAGTCCCTCCTAACATAATACACTCCTGCTAAGATTAACAGGAAGCTCACTTTGAAGTCGAGCGTTAAAGCTCTCCAAACCCATTAACAGTTTGCATACTTTGAGCAAGAAAAGTGATACCCTGACATTTGCAACACGGAAAACCTTCAGAAGCGAAGTTTCTTAAAAATTGAACCATCTGATTTCATAGCTGATGGCTTACACACTGCTCAAATTCAGCCAGTGTAGTCTGCAAAATTTACATAAGATTTGGGCGTTCTACATTGCCAGTGTAATCTTTTGACAGTAATAATAAAACTTCAGTGTTTTCAAATGGGGACAAACTTTATTTTGAGGATGCATCTTTAACCTTCAGAAGCGAAGTTTCTTATAAATTGAACCATCTGATTTCATAGCTGACAGCTTACACACTGCTAAATTCAGCCAGTGTAGTCTGCAAAATTTACATAAGATTTGGGCGTTCTACATTGCCTGTGTAATCTTCTGACAGTAATAATAAAACTTCATTGTGTTTTCGAATGGGGATAAACTTTATTTTGAGGATGCATCTTTAAGGTAGGTACCAATCATTCATTAAAAAAATGAAACGCGTTCATCAGTCTATCTTCGACCGCACAAACAGAAAAAACAGGGAAAGAGGAGAGCCAGAACAAAACAGTAAAAAGGCATCAAGAATAGAAGAAAATGAACAGAAGAAAGGCAGTAAGAATAGAAGAAATTGCATTTGGACAGAAGGTTCCCAACAACTCTGGGGAACAGTATTATTATTCTTTATAGTGAGACAATCCTCCGATCTTGTTCATGGGTTCAAACAAAGACAAGATAGAGGGACTGGAAGATAGAGGAAATGGAATGGGTTCTACATACATGGAGATTCTGTCATTTGCACTATACACTGCACAATGGCAAAGCCAACTTAATCTTGAAAAAATCCCAATACGAAACTGATAACATGCTCCACCATAAAATCAATGCCGACCAAACGATTGTCTTATCTGGTTTTCTGATATCTGGCATATGCCAAAACACAGTCCTCATAAGCCACCACATCTGCCTATGATGAGCAAATGTCATCCAAAAGCATAGCGGTCATATTCTACCCTTGAAGTATTATATAAGGAGAAGCTTTCTTTCTGAAAAACAAATCTTTCTGCTTAGTCTGTTCCAAGGAATGCACAATAGAATCCGAATTCTCAACCGTGTGAACATTCTCCATTACCTTCTTCACAAGCACATAGCTCTTCTGAATAAAATATGTAAGCAGTACACTGTCTAGGAATGGATTCCTACTATTTCTCTGCAATGCAACTCTCACAATCTCTGTCATCATAGCGTTGGCCAAACGCCTAACGGGCTGGATCCCGCAAAGTATTACCCCACTGTTCACCAATTTCATCTCCTTCTTCCTTTTGTCCAGCGAAGTCCATAGTTGGTTCCCATAAACGCTCTCAAATATGCCCTCAAATATATACAGCTTTTTTCTTACTGAAAAAAACGCTCTCAAATATGCCCTGCATCCTTACACCATTACTTCCTTTGCTGTTCAATCCAATGTCTATGCCATTCTCAAGCATAGGATCACTCCATGTGCCATTCTCAAGCATAAGATCACTCCAGGTCCTGTCCTGTACAGTCAAATAAAGCCCATTGTTCTTCTTGATCCTCAACTGCTTCCTCTAACCACTGTAACGCTCTTACCATCTCCGACGAGCACGATACCTTCTTTGGAGAGGGTAACCTTCTCCTCGTAGATTCCCGCCTTCACATGGATTACATGTCTCCCCTTACTTTTACTGGGAGCAGCGTTCACTGCTTCCATGATAGTCTTGTAATTCCCGCTACCATCTTGCGCCACAATTGCGTCCGCCATTATTCTGCCCGGAGGGCCGTGAAGAAGCCGACGATCGGCCGGAGATAGCCACGAAGGCAAACCGTTTTTCACAGAATACAATTCGCTGGCATGAGAGGGATCGTTCAACAGGCGCCGGCCATTGCTTGCCAAAAGAGAACTTACACGTTGATCCCCCACCGTCGCAATACTATTCATCACTGCAAGAGAATCGCTGAGGAGCTTCGAAACTTTTTGGAGCGCCCCATCGAGTAGCAGAGAACTGAATGGGGGGCTAATCCAGAAACCCAATCAAAGCATCATCAGGATTAAGCTCCGAAGAGGAGTCGAGCCCGGAGTCCGGTTTCCTTGTTTTGGTGACCTCGTGAGCTGTAGGGGAGTGTTGGGTAGAATGCAGCCCAAATTCGAATTGAGATGTGAATGGCGAGATGGCCATGGAACTCTTGTCAGACGTCAGTAAATGCAGAGGTTGGCGGAGCTGGGCGGTGCTCACTGAGGGTGGCGGAGCTGGGCGGAGCTCGCGGAGGGAGGTGGAGCTGGGCGGAGCTGGAGCCGGAGGTTTTTCAAGGCGGCCACAGAAATCAGGGAATTCCTCCGCTTAGGTAGACTATTCTTACTCTGTTTCGCATTCAAAATTACAATTTAAACAATGAAAGGTAACACATTGTATTTTGCACTCTAAAAAAGATTGCACATAAAATTCCTTTTGTTCACATTAGATCTCTGGACATTTTATTAATATGTTTTTTATGTGTAATTCCTTCCATAAGGAACATGAAATTGATATATGCTGTATCCCACAGATATACAAAAAAAACCCACCATAAACTTAGCCAAAAAAACAAAAAACAATATTTTATTAAATCAGATTTGTGTATGAAATACACAATTCTATAAAAGATAGCAACAACAATTGAAAATGATAACTCTTACCTATTCAAGTATAACTCAATAGTTGAATGGAAAACTACATCAACCACACACCATACACATTCTAAAACATAACTTAGAAACAACCATCAAGGATAATAATACCTACTTATTCAACTATAAGTGGATAGTTGAATTGGAAAACTACATCCACGGATAGAATTTGACGAGCAATTTACCCATTAAATGCAGCCAATTTTTTTTTCCATAACTGTTAACATTTTTTTGTGTTAGAGTTACCTAAACCATCCAATTTGATAGGTGATTGGGATTTCAAATTCCTATTGGGATTTCAAATTCCTACCTTGACTATAGCAACCGCACACCACACACATTCTAAAACATAACTTAGAAACTACAATAATTTAGAGAACATTGACGAAAATGAGGTAGGTGCCAGCACATTGCCAAGCAATATCTCTGCATATCTCTGCAGAGATGAGAGATTCTTTAGAGTTTTATTTAGGAGTAGTCTAACAAGGGGGAGGAATTGTAGGAGTAGTCTAACAAGGGGAGGAATTAACAAGGGAGAGGAATTATCTGGTGCCGATTGGAAAAACTTCCGACTCCGACCGCCGGCAATTCCTCAACCCTTTAGGCGAGCTCCGCCCAGCTCCGTCACAGCGAGCTCTGCCACCACCGCGAGCTCCGCCACCTTCCGCATTAACTACGTCTGACAGGAGCCCCGACTTCCATAGCTGTCTTGCTGCCGAGAGTTAATTCACGTTTCAATTCAAATTTGGTTTTTCCGCGAGCTGCTCCTAACCAATTCGACCCTGCACTCCGCAGCTCCCTCCATTGCAGTTCACCAGGTCACCAGAACAGGCGGAAAACTCACAAAACGGGCTCGACTCGCGCCTGCAACTCACCAGACCAGGCGGAAAACTCACGGAACGGGCTCGAATCGCGCCTGCAGCTCACCAACAACGAAAAACTCACTTCGACACTCTGCAGCTCACCACCTGCACCACCCACGGGACAAACAGGCAGGCTCGAATTGCGCCTGCAGCTCACCAACAACGAAAAACTCACTCCGACACTCTGCAGCTCACCACCTGCACCACCCACGGGACAAACAGGCAGGTTCAACACGTCGAACCCACTCCTTTGTTAGGCTACTCCTGACAAATATATTCTTATTCATCTCTGACTCTGTCAATTAGGACCACCTGCTGTCTTCGACCACCTTTGCAACATCCTGTGAGGATAAATGGTAACCGCTGCTTTCAATTCCCAAACTCATCAACACCAAAAAAAAATGGCACAATAACAGTAGAGACCACTTCCATCATTTTGAAAGTGCTATAGAGTACTTTTCACTGTGCCCTGCCAAAAAAATCTCATTCTAGTGCTCCCAGTTAACTGACAATATCACACAGTCAGCGGAACGTGTTTGGTTCATAGTACCATGCCAATTATCCCCAACAGTCAGATCTGAAGTCGCGAGGTTGCAGAGGAAAGGTAGATTGTTAGATCGATTAGGAAGTCCTCATGCATGTTCATGTTTGTTCATGCTGTGGAGATCTTAACCTAGACTACCGGTAAACAGAGGTCTCCAACAAGGTAGTTTTTTGTAAAATATGAATCCAAGAGGGATTTAACTGGAATTAATTCAGCATTAGTTCTTCTATTAGATTCTTCAAAAGCTAAGACATGGTCTTTATGTCTGTCAAATTCATCATCTTACAAGGGCCAAAATTCTGCATTTCAGTCACTGTAGCCTTCATACAGAACTCTGCTTGGCCTGTTGATAACTGAGCTTATCTGTCTATTTGCTTAACTAAAACAGTTTTGATTTTCTTGTGATTGTTTGGTAATGCTCGTATTATAAGCTGTTTACTTCCATGTAGTAAATGTGGCCCAGATTTCTTGATTATATGGTGCATTTAAACAAATCTTTATTTTACTGGGATAAAACATCTGTATTTGTGTGTGGTCATCAGATCAATTTTTCTTATTTTATGGTTACTGGAGGAATGCTTTTAGTTCCATTAGCTTACAATACACTGTATCATGGTGTTGTTGCCATTTACCAGAAAAAAAAAGGGGAAATTGGAGGTTTCTATATGCTTTTTTTTTCCATCTTTTAAAATTCAGAGGACTTAGATGGGCAGTAGCTTCACAATTGTTATTTAATTACTCTCAATTCTTTGACTAGGTATATGGTTTCAGCAGGGGCTTGCACGAAACTTGTACTGGCAAGTTTTACTGCTGGTGCTATTGTGGGATTTACGTTGAATAAAAGTTTTCGACGTCTAGTTCGGAGGTTGCTGAAGAAATTAGATCATTGACGTTCAGATCTATTGTATTTACAGAGTGTATTTAAGTGATAGGGTTCATGCAGTTATTCCTCGTACAATCTTTTGGCATTGCCTTTTTGTGGTTCTGTTTTCATCACGGTATGAACTTCTTGTATTTTTTAATTTAATTACAAAGTATATCTCTTTCAAATATGCAGCCCGAAGAATGTTGAATTTTTCTTTTTGGTGATTATGCTGTCATAACATTATGAAACTTTCGTCTACTTGGGAGTTCATCGAATGATAAAGCTTTTTCAAATATACAGCCTGAAAATTTTAAATGACTGATACTTTATTTTGATTTTGCAATTGAATATTATTAATCTGTATAGGAACATTAAATGCCAGTTTTTTTAATTTTTTTGCACCATCTCTTTGTCTGGGAGACTTTTAGATGTGCAGCCTACAAAGCACTGCCACTTATATTTTGCATTAACCTTCTAATGACTGTAGCAAAACGAGAATGCAACTGTCTTGGCACCTATGTGGTTGTGTTCTCTCAAGCGTTTCAAATGAATTAGGTACTCTTTCCCATTGTTACAAGACACTAAATCAAAAAGTAATGAGCCTTAGCTGCTTAGCTGCTGAAACTGAGGGCTAGGGAGCTTAAGAATATTTGGATAAACAAAAACATAAAGATAAGGATGCTAGTAAAATCCTTTTTTGAAATTAAATTTAGGAATAGAGATGCATTTTTTATCTCTTATTATTAGACTAGGTAGCTAGGGTGTGTGGGTGCGCATATGGGTACAGCTGTGTTAACTTTGAAATTTAACTGTGCAGGTGCATGTGAGGAGTCTGCATCACTCATATATATATAGGCCCTACCCGCAGGTCCAATTTCCAGATGGACCATTCAGGTCGCGCACCATCAACTGTTTTACTGTATGTTCATTTTGAAAGTGCTATAGAAACCGTGCACTAGTAGGAGGGCCGTTGATAACCTACGTTGTTCTTGTGCTTAGGACCACCTGCCGTCTTCGACCACCTTCTGCAACATCCTGTGAGGATAAATGGAAACAGCTGCTTTCAATACCCAAACTCATCAACACCAAAAAAAAATGGCACAATAACAGTAGAGACCACTTCCATCATTTTGAAGGTGCTATAGAAACCGTGCAGTAGTAGGAGGGCCGTTGATAACCTACTATGTCCTTGTGCTCTGTGATCTAAAAATACAGAACCGTCAGCCCTGAATGCCTGGAATCTTCTGGGGAAATCAACTGGTTGTTGATTAGGCCCATAGTTGGTTGCCTGTGAAGCAATCACATGAAAAAAAAGTCATTTTGGATTCTGAAGTTTTGTGACCGCCATTCTGGATTCTGAACTTTTGTGACTGCCCAAATTCTGAACTTTTGTGACTGCCCAAAAGATTAATGGACCAGTGACACACCACTGCAAAGCTTGAACTAAACTTTAACAGACCTACTTTCAACTATTTGCTCCATAGTGTCTGTTCATCAATTTTAGTAAATGCTGTATCATCTAAGCGTTTCCAAGTTTTTATACTTGTAACACCTTGCCATGTTTTTTCACCTTTTTCAAGAGTAGCCATAATCACTCTGGCTCGTCTTGACCATCCTGCTTTTCCATAAGCATGGTAGCCAAATCCACCCCCATAACACAGCCAAATTCCCTGATATTTCCCCACAAAAATTATTGACATGGTCGTGACCTGTGAAGGCTGCCTTGATGTCCCCAGTACTTACAAAAGTGCTCAAGACACCTGAATTTATGGAAGCACAACCCACTCCTTCCTGCATTTCACCCACAATTTCTGAACCAAATCCACCCCCATAACACAGCCAAATTCCCTGGTATTTCCCACAAAAATCATTGACATGGTCGTGACTTGTGAAGGCTGCCTTGATGTCACCAGTACTTACAAAAGTGCTCAAGACACCTGAATTTATGGAAGCACAACCCACTCCTTCTTGCATTTCACCCACAATTTCTGAACCTCCAAGGTACCATTCCTCATACAGAGGAATATGGAAAAAGCCAAGAGCTGGA
>APFE031327328.1:0-18372 GCA_000404065.3 Pinus taeda
CTAAAAGTTATGAGTATGTTGCTTCTAAAGCCATGTAGGAATCTTGAGTTGAGAGGTCAGAGCATTGTGCATAAAGATTTTAGGTTGCTAGGGTTTGACGCTGTTGATCAGCTTATAGTGTTGATGAGTGTTAACCGATGCATATATGCTACTACTAAATTGCTACTGAATATTTGACATTATTGATGACCTAGCTTTTGTGATTGAATTGATGATCGCTGAATTGTCAGAACAATATTGTTAAGGTTCGAGTACACTGATGTAGAAGACTCCTTTAAATCTCAGTTGCTTATGCAGAGATGCTTGTTGAACTAAGGTTTGACATCGCTGGTAACTCACTGTTTGATATGCTACTAAACAATTACATCAAATTGTTGACATGACATGATAGTTTGATGTAATTTGGGCAGAGTCATGGTAACAGTGAGAGCCTATGTTGCCTAGGGTTTGATACTAAAGTTGAGCAAAATTGTTGTTGACTCTGTATTTTGCTGGTATAAGTTGTCAGAGATGTATTACTCAGAATTACTATATGTTGTTGGGGTTTGTTGAGCAGAATTGTATTACGAACAGAGATATTGTCATTGTTGAGTAGTGTTATTGGACTGTGTAGCAGAGGATATGTGCCAGGGTTTACAAAGATATATGTTTGATGAGCTAGGGTTTCATGTTGTGTCTTGGAAAAGTAAAAGCAGAGGTCTCGCTGCTAAGGATTAGAAGCAGAAAAAAAAAAAATTAATATATATATATATATAATATATATATATAAGTGTTAAAGCTTAGGTCTCGCTGCTAATGATTAGACGCAGAAAAGCATATATATATATGCTTTTCTATCTTGAGCATAGCTACTTATGCAGGTTGCAGTGACAGTGACAGTAATTGTAGTTGCAAGCTATAGTTGCAGGTCGTACGGTACAAGTTATAGATTACATGATTGCAAGACTAATAATGTATTGATTGATGCAAAGACACTGAGCAGACTTTGAGCAGAAACATATTTGATTGTTGAGCAGAAAATTTGTGTATTTATATTGTTTTCTACTAAAGGTGGATCCAGTTTGTAAATGAGATGAAATCATGGTCTGATGTGGTGAGATGAAGGTTGGAGTCTTCAGGGCAAGTGACAACTTGTTGAGCAAGGTGGCAGGGTGGTAGTAGGGCAGGTTGGAGCCTGCACAGGGCGTTGGAGCGCCCTTCCAGTCGAAGTTGGTAAGCGAGGCGTTGGAGCATCTTTCCAGTTGGCGTTGGTAAACTAGGGCATTGGAACGTCCTTTCAATTGTAGTTGATAAATTAGGAGGTTGGAACCTCCTTCCAATTGTCGCTGGAGAATCTTGGAAGTTGTAGAGTTCCATTGATGTAATATTGAAAAGACATATATTAAGAAGTGTTTGGTGGTTTTCTCCCAGTAGAGTTTCCACCTAAAAATTTGGTGTCTAATATTTTTGATATTGTGCATTGTTAAATGATGTTGATTTACATCTTGATCTAATGTTAATGCTAATTAATGCTTTGAAAAGTAAAATTAACTAATTAAAGAGAAACATTGATTCATCACCCTAAGTGTTTCCAACAAAGTATGCAGTATTTTGAAATTCAAAATGTTATCACATGACTTTGCATAGGAATCGTCACCAAGAATTCTGAAGATCAATTTTGTCCATAGATTCACTTGATAGTGCATTGTTACCAAGTGACCCGATCAATTTTGTCCATAGATTCACTTGATGCTGCATTGTTACTAAATGACCCTCTTTGCACCAAATTTTGCATGCCATCATGTTTAACACCAGCTTTAGCATAGAAATGTTTTCACAAATACTTGTGCAAATCCTTATGAAAGGATATTTATTACTCTCTTTTTTAGGGTCTCATCTTTATTTTTCATTTATTGGTTGAACTAATTTTTATCTTTATTCTGTTATTTACACGGTTAAAGTTTCATGCGCAGATGCCAAAGCTTCATGAAGACCTACATGATGAAAGTAATCACTTCTCCCTTCCCTTCCCTCCTTCCCCCTTGACTCTTATTTTATTGATTTGTTATTTTTATTGTTCTTTTGTTTTTGCGGATTTAAGGTTTCATGCATGGAAGTAAGGTTTCAAGGGTTTCCCGCATGGAAGTAAGGTTTCATTGAACCTAAATGAAAAGAGTAATTGCTTTTCATTTTCCCTCCCCTTCATTTGTTTTCCATTTATTTGTTTGCTAATGTTCATTGTGTTTTTAAAATTGGCGTCTTCCAAACTCCATTCAATGTACATATCCATTTTAATGTGCACGAGTGTCTTCCAAGCTCCATTCAATCTACATATCCATTTTAATGTGCATAAGTGAAGGCCCCTACGGTCAATAAGGAGATCTAGGTTCAAACTGTGACTCCATATACCTCTCACTACTTATTTTTCCTTCAATTTTAAACACGGATATAATTTAACTATGTATCATTCACTTTTTCACATGCATGGGTTGAACTTTGTGCCAATCACCTATTTTGTTATGTTGTGCAGAATTTTTTCTGGTTTAATCCTCGATTCTCTGAAACATCAAGTTATGAAAGATTGTTTCCCATACATCAAAGTCCAAACACCGACCACTACGTTGTAAACAATGCTGAACATTTTCCATTGGTTGTGGATTACAGAAATCATGACCAAACTATTCACATTGTTGATTACTTTTGATGGTCCAAGTTGCAAAGCCTCCTTGGATTCCATTTGCCTCACTAAAAAGCAAACTCAAGTACTCGTGTCTAACTACTATTAATTTTGCAGCCACTCAAACATTCAAAGATCTGATGCCTTCATAGAAACATTGTCCTTAACAAATTGTAAAGTAATTGGTTAAAGCTCCCGGCCAACGGTTTCTAGAGCTCCCAGCCCACCAACTGGGTTAATTACATGGAGATTACAAGATGTATTGACCAGCAGTGGAAGGTCAAACGAACTGTAGTTTAAAATGGCGAGTAAATAAGATCAACAACTTCTTTGCTAGGTAACATTCATTAGTATCGTTTTTATTTGTCAGAAATTGTTCTCATTAATCGTCTCATTAGTAGAAACCATTAAAAATAGAGTAATAAAACACCTTCAAGAAGAGAGCATTTATGGTTTGAGTTGAAAGAGCGAGATAACAAAGTTACTTTTTGGATTTTACATCCACAGGTAAACATTTCAAAACGTTCAGCCATTGTGAAGGCCATAATATAAAAATAAAAGAAGTGGTTTCTCATCACAACAATTCGAAGTAAAACACTACGAGGAATTGCATAAATTTCACGGAAAAAACAGTATAAAGAAATCAAGATTCCTTCTAGCTAGATTTAGGATTTATCACCAGGGAAGTGCCCAAACATTCCAAAGGCCCTAAGGCACTGAAACCAATCTTGGATAACAAAAGTTACTTATCACAATTTACAATTGATTTTTTGAACGAAATGTAAAGATTTTTATACCAATGTAAGTGTTCGAGCGATCTCCAGTTCAAGACATGTCATGACCATGAACAAAGGATTAATAATTGTTCTGCAAAGCTCCAGTGTAATTTTTCATAATACAGCAGTTAATCCATTTCATCATCAGGATGAATTGTAATTAATCCTCAATTATCTCTATGGCACAATATAAAAAAAATTAGAATATTGAACTGATGCAATGGCACCTAGCATCTAAAACTTGGATACCAAAGAAACTAAGGTCGTTTCGAGGGCCAAAGAAATAGTAGCACCAGTTTGGAATATAAAATAAGAGCCTGCTTCAAGCAACAGGAGGCCTTAGCACATGATCCTGCGAAGTATCAACCACAGCTGGAGGCATCCATTGCCACATTGCCATTCCAGGATATCCTGGAACAGGCATAGTTTTGTTTGCTGCTGCTTGACTTTGGGCTGCAAAAGCAGCAGCCGCATGAAATGCTGCAGGATGCGGCACAAAGCCTGTGGGCAAAGCCATTGCTTTTACTTGTTGCTCCAATTTTTCCTTTTCTGCTTTCATTCTCAGCTTTTCATCACGAAGTTCATTTTTCTCTGCCTGCAAATGAAAGAGATAAAAAAAACTTGAATCATATATAATGGTAATAAAATGATGGAACTGGAGCCAGCGATCTAAGATGTCCATATAGCCACATGAATAACAATCCTATCTATTAGTTTATTTGTGAGAAAGCAGGCAGTGATCATACATCAGTAGCATAACCATTTAATGGATACATCATTGAGAATAAAATCCACCTTCAGATCTTTAATGGCTTCCTGCAGTCGTTCATTCTCAGCTTTCAGGTTCTGCGCCTCAGTTCGTAGCTGGGTCATAACACGTGCAGCATCAGACAAAATTGTGGCTTTGTCTGCCGTCTTGGGAGGCCTACCCGGTTCTAACACAGAGCTTAGCTCCATGAACCTGAATCATTTACATGGCAAATCAGAGAGCAATGGAAATTCTTACCAATTTATTTCAAGAGATAAATCATGACATGTAGGCATGGCATGAAGTAAATAAACAGAACCCAATTGCACACAAGCTAAAAACACTTAAACTCTTGAATAATGGATAAAGTAATAAATTCTGTACCAACCTATCATTAAGTCTGTCCCTCCGCATCTTCTCACGGCAAGCTTTTGACCCAGGTCCCCCACTAGATTCTTCCCGTGACCTGTTACCAGCAAGTGTAAATGAATAATTAAAGAGTGAGGCAAGCCCAAAAGACTACAATATCGACAGTCTTCGGAGAACAATTTTTTTTCACCATTCATAAGAATTGTTACATATCCATGACACCATTAAGAATATTGGAGAGGGGTCCCACAATAAACTGCCAGTTTTTAATTTTTATCTAATCTTTACCATTAAATTGCAACATATTAAAGCGAATACATGCTTTCTAACAATGAAAATCTGCGACACTTTAAAAAATGTAATGGATAGCAAGCACACGTGAAGCAACACTAGGAAAGAAAGATATATCATGCCAATAGGTCCACAGGTTCAAAAGCATTGTATCAACGAATCTGCAGTTAATCATTTTTCATTTAAATGACAAAAATCGGCTCCCCTTTATTGCAGTGAGACGCACATTCTACAGCCCAGGTGAAGGAGGTGATCATTACTTCACATCTCCATACACACATGTAATGTTGGTATTACTTATGTGGTCAGTTAGTTATGGAGAGTCCAGTAGAGTAACTACAAAATACATGAGTAAATGTGTAGTCAAGGTATCATATACTTGGATCCTTGATAAAATTTCTTACTGTTCACATCTCTGAATCTTGTATAGTTGTATTTGTATCTTCTTAATTTTAAATATTATGGTTAACGTTATATCTTGAATTGATTGTCAAGGTCTTCTGGTTTTTGGTCCCTCAATTTGTCCTGAATAGACAAATCAGGAGGCTGCCCTAAAGCAACAAAGTACAAATCTGGAGAAAGAAATCAGGACACAACAGAAAAT
Source organism: Pinus taeda (assembly GCA_000404065.3). Lineage (NCBI taxonomy): Eukaryota > Viridiplantae > Streptophyta > Pinopsida > Pinales > Pinaceae > Pinus > Pinus taeda. The sequence goes on from APFE031327328.1 coordinate 5,445, forward strand.
GGCCACCCATTCTTGTAATGTGAACTCGACATGGAATGGTAAACAAGAGAAATAATAGGAGTAAAGGGTAAAGGAATCTAAACCAGCATTGCAAACATCAATTTTAATGCAATTTTCCAATTTTTTTGTGGCTGCCAAAATATCTTTCTGATTTTTTCGTGGCCGCAAAAATATTGCCCAACAATCTCATAATAATTTCAGGATCGCCTGAAAATTCTGTGATGTTTCCATCCTCAAAAATTCCGCGATATTCTTGCAAGACGATCAAAAATATCTGCAATATTTTTGTAGTTTTTTCATTTTTTTGCAATTTTTAATAATTCTGCCAATGTTTTGTGATATTTTCCCAATGTTGCTGATATTTTCTTTTCTGGACCCTCAGCAATATTTTCGCCAATATGATGTTTGCAACATTTTGAACACCATTAAAAGCGCCAACTACGCCAAGGAGGGGCTAAAGTGTTCTTAGTTCATCCAAAAAATCTGAGCTAAGTGCATAATATGGTAGCCTCAGTCCTAAATTCTTATTGAAATGGATAATAACATTGACAAGTAATAAGTTTACATGAAGGAGATCCAAGATTCAATATGAGTCAAATATTCAATAGCAAGACTGCAGAGACAGTACAATGTAGTGGCTATATCTACAAAGAGGCATCAGCATATTCTGGAACCTTGCTTCTGGAGGAAGGCTAACGATAAGACAAATATCAAATTTGAATATAAGTAAAACCATCATTACAAAAATGCATGTCCAAGATCAAATGCTACTAGTGTCATGGAAAATTTAAACCTAAAGTAGCACACCTGAAGCCATACAAAATTAATGGGTGAATATCTAAAATTGATGCAAATACAATTGGATAATAACTAGATAGATCTCTGTGGTATGAGTTCAAAAAATATTTGCCATATGGGATTGAGGAGACTGATAATTTGGTACGCAATCCATTACAGTCGACCAAAATCTTTCCATCCAATGTGGCAAGTTGTTCAAGTTGATGTTGTCTACAGCAAAATCCAAATGAAAGGTCCACTAAGTAGTTTATGAAATGTGTATGAGGAAGAGAGTACTATGCCTTGGTGGCAAAAAGAGTGAAACAAAAGAGTATGTTGAGAGACTTGCAGATAGATGTTAGATGCCGCATGAGGGAATAATATCCAAGGAACTTCCCCTTGCACTCCTAATGCACAAAAAAATAATCACCATATCAATCTTATTCCATGATAGATTCTCACAAACAAAGCAGCTAACAGGAATTTATTATTACAAATGAGGAGATTAGAAATTACATGAAGGACCTGAATAAACAGTCGTATAAGGAAATATTACCGAATGTGTTTATCTTTGATTCTTCAGAAAAATGACAAATAGAGAACACATGTAACATTGTGCGTCTTAAACAAAAAAGGTTCTAGTTCCCAGTACCAAAATGATGGATGAGATGAGATGACGCATTACACTTGCAAGAACTAAATACTCAAAAAAATGATCATACATTAGGCTGTTAAACACATCAGGATGGATTCCAAAACCAAAAATCAGTTCTCAAAAAAATATCACTTTTCCTGCCTGTATCAATCACCTACAGGGTTAGCTAATAGCTAGCCTGGAAAATCCCTGTAAGCTAATTTACCAAAAACGCCTAGGAAAATGGTTGGAAACATCGTTCACTGAATCATAAACGGATTCAGGTACGAAACGGTATGGAAACATCATGAAACGTATTTGTGGCATTTGAAGTTTGAAGGAAACGGTGAATCCATTTTCTCCCACATTTCAATTTTTTTTTGGCAGTCTTGAATCCGTTTCCGGAAATCCGGATACAGATCCGATAAAATCATGATCCGTATCTGGATTTCTGGAAACGGATCCTTGCAAAAAATGCCCACCAGAAACGGATCACACAAAAGGTCGTTGGGAACAGGTATTTTTTTAATCTCCTTCATTAAAAATCGTTGTTTAAACTTTAGGGTTTTCACTTTTTCATTTTAACTTTTAATTGCTACCCCACATTTCACATTTGACATTTCATTTGTTTTCCTCATTTGACATTTCATTCACACCGCAGCTTGGAGCCAAAGGAGTCGACGTCGGACGATCATTGCATTGGAGGAGTTCGTTGGGAACAGGTATTTTTTTAATCTCCTTCATTAAAAATCGTTGTTTAAACTTTAGGGTTTTCAGTTTTTCGTTTTAACTTTTAATTGCTACCCCACATTTCACATTTGACATTTCATTTGTTTTCCTCATTTGACATTTCATTCACACCGCAGCTTGGAGCCAAAGGAGTCGACGTCGGACGATCATTGCATTGGAGGAGTCTTGAGCTGGAGTCATTGTCAGTCGGAGTCATTGCTTGAGCTTGGAGGAGTCGTCGTCAGTCTGATAGTAAGTTACTTTGAGCACATAACTTGGCATGGCTTGGTCTCGTAATTCTTCCATTAACACCTTAATCATCTTAGGAGAAACTCATAAAAGCTTACAAACCAATTGTAGATGTTAATATTGCAATATTCGCCTTGAAACTGTATTTAAAAATGTGATATTCTTTTAGAGCTCTAGGGCTTTGTTCTACTTGAAATGTGCACACTCATGGCTTACTCCTTTTAACCCTTGGAAAAAATTGTATTCTATTCATAGTCAGAAATGAATTACATTATTCACGCGCTTTGAGCATTGTTCAAGCATATGCTTAATACATCTTAAATTTGTCATGTTCAACTTACAATATAGGATGTGTCCATGAGAGGATTCTATGAGCTAGGTCATACCTATGATATAGTAAAGCCCCCTCTACTTCCTGTTCAAAAATTAACATTGCCCTTATGCCAAAGTAGCTTCAAAAATAAGCTGTTGAGGGAACCAATGAACCCTATCTATTGTCCTCCAACTCCATCCTTCCTTCGTGTATCTCCTCTAACCTGCTTTTGATAGAGATTACCCTAAAACCATGCATGAAGGAGATAAACTGAAAAAAGAAGCTGAGCAATTTTAATTGGTCTGCTAAAGACCTAAGCAAAACATTTATGAGGTCTTTGTTGTTCTTCCAATCTATTGTCAACGCTGAATCACGAAAGATCTGAATCTTTCTCACCTCCTGCAGTTTCCTTTACATCATCATCATGGCAACTTCAAGTTCAGCCATTTGTGAGGCAGAGGAAGTGGAACATGAAATTGAATATGCCGCTAAAGTTGATCAAAAGTCACCACTTTGGAAATATGTAATTGTTGTTGGGAAGATCCAAGGAGGGGGATCATTGGCATGGGTTTGTAGTGGGTGTAAAGAGGAGTATAAGGGATCATACACTCGGGTTAAAAGACAATGGGGTTCGAATATGGATTGGCCCACCTAAAGAGAATGGGACAGATGGAAATGGTTTAAGGCAAAACTTGCAAAATATCAAGAAAAACAAGACGAGGTAGATGCTAAAGCAAATGAGGCAAATCCTACCTCTCAATTCAAACAACCAACAAGGTTGGGAGCATCTTCATCAAAGCCTCCACTTCCCTCTCATGGAATTGTCAACCCTAGTTCAAAATGATCTAATTTGAGACCTCTTAAAAGGAGTTTTAATAATGATGCTCGAGCAGATACAACTATAGGTCAACGTATTTATGCAATTGACCTTCCCTTTAACCTTGTGCGATCTCCTTACTGGGCAAAGATGATAAAAGCAGTGAATGAAGCCCCAAAAGAGTACAAGAGCTCTATATATGAGAAGGTCCGCACTACAATGTTGAGTGCTGAGAAGTTAGATTTGGAGGCTAAATTAAGTCCCATTCGTAATTCATGGCACATTTCAGGTGTGTCCATCATTTTTTATGGATGGAAAAATCAAAAGGAATACGCCTTTGATCAATGTGATTGCTCAAAGCCCAAAGGGGGCTATGCTTTTGAAAGCGGTGGATTGTGAAGGGTAGATGAAAGATTCCCAATTCATTGTTGACATCTTGATTGAAGCAGTTGAATTGGTGGGCCAGAAAATGTTGTGCAAGTAATCACTGACGATGCAACGGTGTGTAGAGCAGTAGGCCTAATTATTGAAGGCAAATATCAACACATCTTTTGGACCCCTTGTGTTGTACATTCATTGAACCTCATGTTGAGCAATATGGGAAGCAAATTGAGTGTATTCGAGTTATTTTTGAAGAGGCAAAAGAAATTCAAGCCTTCATCACAAACCACCGCATGTCCCAAGGCATCTACAATGAATTTATGAAGTTGGAACTCCTTAAAATACCTAAACTTTAAATTTTATTTCATAATTTCTAATTTTCATGACTCTAAATTCAAATATGTAAATTGGATTCTCAAATGTCATAATTCGTGAATCATAATAGTTATTCTGGAAACTCCAGAAGACTTGGAATATGAAAATATCCATTAAGGACACAAATATTATTATATATAAAATGTATGAATTAGAATTATGATACAATTGGAAGAGAGGGCCCTGTATATATAGTCGGGAAACCCCTTCATGAAGAGTCATGTATGTAGAGACATGCCTCTTCCTACTAATTATTAGTTAATTAATCATTGTTTATGTCTTACTATTATTTATATTATTTTTACTATATATATATATATATAATGTATTCATAACATATTCAATCAAATTATAATTTTTAATTTATTGAAACATTAGCAATTTAGCACTTGCAGGTTGCCGAGACTCGTTTTGCTTCTCACATCGTAGTCTTAACAAGGCTTATGCAAGTGAAAGAAGCATTACAATCAATGGCATGCAGTTCTCTTTGAAATCAATGGAGGCAAACCCAATCTAGTAGAGCACAAGCAATGAAAAGATTGGTTGTTGATGATGAATGGTGGGCCAGAGTGAAGTACCTCTTGGCATTTACTAAGCCAATTGTGGATTTGCTCCACCTGTTTGACACAGATATGCCTAGTTTGGGAGAGGTGTATGAGGGCATTAATTCCATGATAGAGAAGATAAAGGTGGTTATAAATTCCAAGGAGAATGACCTAGATAAATTCTTTTACAAAGAAGTAAAAGATATATTGACTAAAAGATGGAACAAGATGACCACCCCATTACACTTTTTAGCCTATGCAGTGAATCCAACATATTATGTTGCAGAGTTGTTAAATGATCCAGAATGAATTGCACCAAACAAAAACCCAAAAGTCTCACAAGGATTTAAAAAAACTTTTAGAAAGTTTTTTGTAGATTCTAAAATTGAGATTCGGATTCGTTCAAAGTTTGCTCATTTTGTGGGATCAGAGGGTTGGGGTGCTAATATTGATTGTATGTGGGACAAGATCAAATTAAGATCAAATTAAGTCCAATTGATTGGTCGAACTACTATGGTGGGGAACTTCATATCCAAAAATTGGCCATCGGGATCTTATCAAAGGTTGCATAGAAATTTAATGATCTGCACCACAAGCCCAATGTACAATTTTGCAAGTGTTTATTTGACCCAACCCACATGTTTTGTCATGCTGATATAATTTTCAATATGCATTCATTGTAAACATTTAATGAGTGCTTCTACTATTTTTCACATTTCCTAACTGCTGTTATTAAATTAAAATTTATGCAAGCATTCAAGCATGAGAGGCACTTATTTTTTGTCAAGGTAACCCCAGAAAAACCCCACAGCCTTTTGGGGAAAAGCAGTCTTCAAAGGAGGATTTTATTGCTTGAGAAATTAGTCTAAGTACATAACAATAACCACAGTACTTATCTCCTTTTAGCTGAAACATTAAATGCAAATCTGGAAAATTGTGCCCACTGACATTTTTCAAATTTTCACAATTTTAAGTGCCCAGAATTTTCTACACTTTTACACAGCTCAGCTCCTCAATTTTTGTGCTCAGGAATTTGCCTCAAAATCTGTGTTGAAACAGCGTTGATTTCTGTGCCCAAAACAGCCTCAAAATCTGTGCAAATACAACCTCGATTTCTGTGCAAAAAACTGACTAACTCCTAGAAATTCATGCCAAACAGCAGCTGGAAACTTCTTCGATTTTTGTGCTGCCTGGAGCAGACTTACCAAAATTTCTGCCTCGAATTTCGGGCCTGTTCTGATTTGATTCCTCCTTGAAATGTGTGCTCAGAACCTCCTTGAAAATCATGCCCAGCTCCTCGATTTTCAAGCTGATGTTCCTCAAATTCTGTGCTGCCTCCTCGAAATGCATGCATCAGTTTGTACAGTTTCTTCCTTGGGATCCGAGCCTCCTATGTCTGCTTCCTCCTACAAATCGAACTCTCTTTCTCTTGCAGCGATTTCTCCTTTAAAGACCTCCATTCCTCTTCTCCTCTCCTTCTCTCAAGTGTGAAGTGAGGAAATGAGCCTCCCTTTTCTCCTTTTGTCTTTCGGAAAAGATTGAAACCCTAACCCTAGGATTCAATGGTTGAGATTTAATTTCCAAATCTCAAAATGTGTGGTTGAAATTACTTTTCTCAAGATGTAACCCCCCCCCCATTCATTGGCCCCTTTACTTAAAGCCTCCTAGTACATTTTTCAAGTTGTATACATTTTTCTAATTTTCTCATGAAGTGAATTTCTCAACTCACTTTAATATTATAAAAGTGAACTTAGTATTTTACATATAAAGTCACTTTATAAAGTGCAAGTGACTTTAATATTAGAAAAGTACACTTAGTATTTTACACATAGTCACTTTATAAAGTGCAAATGACTTTATTATTAGAAAAGTACATGGTACACCACTTTTAAGTATCTCTTCCATCCATGAAATTAATATAACTCATAAATGTCACCAAGTCAAAAGTCATTAATGTGTCTACTAGGCTAAAATGAATAAATGTCACCTCTCCTTGGTATTGTTTTCAACAACTAGTTCCTCTTCAACAGAAAAGAACTAGAGCATATATGGCTTCATCCATTCAGTGAAGCGAAACAGATTGGGCTCTAAGAAGGCTGAGAAACTAGCGTATGTTCATTCAACCCTTCACCCTTTGTCACACAAGAGATGAATACAAATTTGGGTCCGCCAAACTATGGGATGTGGAACTATAGTTGTCTGACTTGGATATCCCGTTGAATGCTAGGTCTCATATGATTTTGTTTGATGAGAAGGCACCAATAGTTGGATCTTCAAGTGGACATGGCAGTAATGATCCCACTTCTGGAGAGGATGTGGTTCCAAGTGACATGAATAAAGACATATTTGATGATATGTAAATGTAATTTATGGTGGTGTTTTAAACTTTTGAACAATGAATATTGATAATATGCCATATGAATTATGAATAATACTAGTAGACTGCTAGTCATAGTTCATTTTGTACTTTGTACTATATAGTGTGCATTATTAATTCTGGTCATGATGTTGTAACTTGTCATGTTGATTGAAATTTGAAACGAAAACTTGATGACATGTTGAATCATGAATGTTATTGTTATAATAATCATTATTAATTAATGATGATGATAATGTTTATGCTGAATTGATGATGATGATAGATGATAATTGATTAGGTATTCTTAGATATAGAATCTAGATTCTAAAAGATGAATGGTAACATGAAATTCTTATTTTGTTATATATATACCGTTTCAAACCCTGTATCCGTATCCGTTCCCGTATCCATTTCAATGCAACTTAGCCTGTAAGTTGGTCCTCTACAAAAGGAAACTACCTCTATGGAAGCTTAAAATAAAAGCAAATATATCTGATATGGAATTACTAGTGTAGAAACAAAATTAAAAACAAAGGCCTGGGTATCACTAGGCAAGAAATAAACTATTTCAATTACATTATGCAATTTTTGAAACTATACATTTGGACTGCCAATACCTCACTAAATAACCTGCATGATACATTTTGGTCACTTTATTACAATTACATCATTGGAACTAGGAACAGTGCATAGAAACTTGCTGTTAAAATTGATATTTTTCCTAGATTCCTCTTGTCGAGAGGTGTTAGATTGATCTAAAGATCATCCAATTCCGACTAGTATTTATGGAGATATGAATTTATTTCTAATTACTCGACAAATTGTCAAGGTCGGCCAGCAGCTAAGTGTGTGGCACACATGCCCAGCGTTTCATATAAATAGAGGAGAGGTTGAGTCATTTGCAACTCAAAGGTTGAGTAAGAGCAAGAGCAATCACCAAAGGTTGTTAAAGCTCTTAAAGAAATCATGGGGTCCTCAGCACACTTCCTTGCTAAAGACAAACTCCGTGAGAAGTCCAACTATCACAGATGGAAGATGTCTCTCGATCTAACAATAGAAGAGCAGGATGTGTTGGACCATGTGAGAGGCAGGATTGTTGAGCCTCCATCAAATGCATCCACTACTGCTAGGAACAAATGGACTAAGGCAGAAGTCAAAGCAAGGAAGATCATTCGGGACTCTATCGACAAGCGCATAGTGGCCTATGTTTCCAAGCTTACCACTTCCAAGGAAATCTACGATAGACTGGTGAGTTTATTTAAAGTTAATGATGCAAATCAAGTTTTGTTCCTTAGAAATAAGCTGAAGGAAATTAAGAAGGGCAAAGATGAGAGTATGCATATTTCTTAAGAATCACCTCAAGAACGATCTCCTATCTATTGGGGAAGTAATTCCTGACAGGGAAATGACACTCACAATTCTTGGACGACTACCATCTGAATGGTATATATTCAGAACTACTCTTCTCAACAATAACGTAATTCTTGGATTTGAGGAATTGATGGCCAGATGCATTCAAGAAGAAACAAGGATGGAAGAACAAGAAATGCCTGTCCTTAAAGGTCATCCCTCTGCCTTTTCTTCTCATGCTAAAAGAAGAAACAATTTCGGGGCTAAATTCAAAGGAAAGGTTGGACCGAAGGGTGGAAGAAAAGGACGATGTTACAATTGCAATAAAACAGGCCACTATGCGAGAGAGTGCCCTGATAAAAGGGGCTCACAGCGGGACAATAGTCAAAATCACTCTCAAGGCAATCAAAGAAATGGTAGGTCAAATGGCAGAGGTAAAAGAAATGTCAGAAATCAAGGAAGAGGACAACCCTTCAAGAAGGCAAGAAACTCCATATATGAATCTAACGTTGTTAACAATAAGCAAGATGGAGATTATCTACCAGCGGTCCTCTCTACTACTGCTCCCCTGGACTCGCTAAGAAATTGACTTATTGACAGTGGTGCCTCAAGGCACTTCACTAGTTACAAAGAAGCTCTCTCTAATCTAGTAGAGAAGGAGACCAACCTGGAAATTGTTCTCAGGGTAATGCAATTCATTTACAAGATGTATTATATGTACCTGATCTCAAAAAGAACCTAGTGTCCATTTCGGCAATGGAAGACAAAGGCTACAAGGTGGCCTTCAACGATGGCAAGGTACATGTATGGAAAACGAACTTTAAAGATGATTTCACTCTTGGGTTTCGAGTTAATTCAATATATCAGGTCAGAGGAAGTCCGTTGGGTGTCATGTCTTGTGACACATCTCTTCAATCCGAACTATGGCATCGAAGGTTTGCTCACCTTTATTATAAAGCTCTACTCGATGCAAGAAAAATGGCGACCGGGATGCCCGAGTTCATATTAGAGCAAGAAGGTGTATGTCCACGATGTGCCGAAGGAAAGCTCAAAAGGGGACCATTCCCCTCAAGCCAAAGCAAGACCTCTGATATATTGCAGTTGGTTCACTCAGACATATCCAGTATGATGGTTGTGAACTCCCTAGGAGGATATTTATATTACCTCACTTTTACAGATGATTATTCTCGCAAGACTTGGATATACTTCTTGAAAAAGAAGGATGAAGTGTTCTCTTGGTTTTGGCACTTTAAAGCCTTGATCAAGAATCAAACTGAAAAGAAGATCAAGATCTTCAGGACTGATAATGGGATTGAATGTGAATCCAATGAGTGTCATGACTTTTGCAAAGAGGTTGGCATTAAGAGGGAGACTACTACACCATATACTCCTGAGCAGAATGGTGTGGTGGAAAGGAAGAACTGTACAATTGTGGAAGTTGTCCGTGATATGCTCCATGATCAAAGACTTCTGAAATTTCTATGGGCCGAAGCAGCAAATACCGCCGTATATGTACAAAATCGATGCCCTCATCAAGCATTGGGTTCCAAGACTCCCGAAGAGATGTTCACTAGTAAGAAACCTGACATATCTCAATTTCGAATTTTTGGAAGTCTTGTTTATTTTCATGTGCCGAAGGAGAAAAGGAATAAATTGGGTGCATCTGGAAAGAAAGAAATCTTCGTGGGCTATAGCAAAAGTACTAAGGACTATAGAATCTATGTGGCTAGTCAAAGGGAAGTCGAAATTAGCCATGATGTCACCTTTGACGAAGATATGGTTCTTAGCAAAGTTGACAATCTTCCTACTATAAGAGGATCTAAAGAAGCCGACACCAGGGAACCAAAGGAAAAGGAAGATGAGACGATGCCCGATGTGGAAGAACCTATGGATCCTATTGATCCTCCTCCACAAGAGCCTTCCTCTTCTAGGAAGAGGCCTTCATGGCTTAGGAGGACACTTGATGATGTTGAAGGACACATTGAACCCAGAGGAACCTTCCGTGAAAGTAAGAAGTCGAACAAGTATCAAGGATACCTGACCATCATGAGCACGATCATCCAAAATAAGCCTTCGTCATTCACAGAAGTTGTCAAGCATAAAGTATGGAAGGATGTTATGACTGAGGAATGTGAGTCCATCATGAGAAACAATGTTTGGGATGTGGTCCCCAGGCCCCAGGACAAAGCAGTTGTCACTTCGAAATGGCTTTACAAGATAAAGCATGCAGTTGATGGAAGTGCGAAAAAGTATAAGGCTCGTTTTGTCGCTCATGGCTTCTCTCAAAAGGAAGGTATAGACTATGACGAGATATTTGCACCTGTTGTCCGATATACTACCATCCGCTCGATCATAGCCCTTGTTGCTTCGCAAGGATGGAACCTACATCAGATGGATGTCAAGACTGTGTTCTTGCATGGTTCGATCAAAGAGGAAGTCTATGTGGAGCAACCCAAAGGATTGCCCGATATACTACCATCCACTCGATCATAGCCCTTGTTGCTTCGCAGCAATGGAACCTACATTCTTGCATGGTTCGATTAAGGAGGAAGTCTATGTGGAGCAACCCAAAGGATTTGAGATTCATGATCAAGAATCTCGTGTGTGCAGGTTGAAGAAGGCCCTCTATGGGCTAAAGCAAGCACCCCGAGCATGGTATGAAAGGATCGACAACTACTTGATGAAGCTGGGATTCACTAGGAGTGAAATCGACCCTAACCTTTACTTTAAGGTTGAAGATGACAATCCTCTCATACTGGTGTTGTACGTTGATGACCTCTTTCTAACAGGGGCAGACCCTCTCATTCACAAATGTAAGAGGGGACTGGCTTCTTAGTTTGAGATGAAGGACCTAGGACTGATGCACTATTTCCAAGGACTAGAAGTCTGGCAGAAACCGAAGGAGATTTTCCTATCTCAAGGAAAATATGTGGTCAAGATATTGGAGAGAATTGGCATGGTGGACAGCAAGCCCGTAACTACCCCAATGGAGCTTGACTTCAAGAAGTTAAGCAGTAGTGCTGCCGGACCTGTTTTACGAAATGCTACCGAGCATCGTCAACAAGTCAGAGCATTGATGTTCTTGGTGAACTCTCGTCCGAATATATGCTTTGCAGTCAACACATTGAGTCAACATATAGTTGAGCCTCACCACTCACATTGGATTGGTGCCAAGAATCTGTTGAGATATCTTTGTGGCACGATCACTTATGGGTTGAGATACATTGTCAGAGATGTGAGACTACTTGGATATACCAATGCTGACTGGGCAAGCAGTGTGGTGGACCGAAAGAGCACTTCAGGGTGTTGTTTCTCTTTGGGATCTGCCTCGATATCCTGGATGAGCAGGAAGCAGAAGTCGGTGGCTTTAAGCACCACCGAGCAGAGTACATTACTGCTAGTATGGCCTCCTGTGAGGCAGTATGGTTGCGAAAGCTCTTCAGTGAGTTGTTTGGATTTACATTGGATACCACCGTGATCCTGTGTGACAACCAGAGCAGGATTCGTTTATCAGAGAATCCCGTATTCCATGATCGCTCCAAGCATATTGATATCAGGTACCACTATATTCGAGATATGATGCAACGAGGAGCAATAAGGCTCCAACATATCAGTACAGATGAACAGGTCGCCGACATTTTGACAAAGCCCCTAAGAAAGGTCAAATTCTTGACTTTCCGAGAACGACTTGGTGTCATTCAAAGACCCTCTTATGAGGGTCGAGTATGATGTATTGAGCTCTGGGAGCTCCAAGGGGGTGCGAGGTACTTCTTGGAGTGACATTTGACCACAGGGCAACTCAGCATCCACTGGTGGTGCACTATGTACAGGGTGAAGGGTTCAACCTTCCCCTGTGACACCCCTTGGCGACTGTGGAACAGGATGATTAGTTCTCCTGTGGGCCAAGATGATTAGTTATCATATGGGCCAGGATGATTAGTTCTCTCTGGCGACTGTGGAACGGGATGATTAGTTCTATTGTGGGCTAGGACGATTAGTTCTTCGTGGCGACTGTGGAACAAGATGATTAGTTCTCCTATGGGCCAAGATGATTAGTTCTTTGTGGCGACTGTGGAACAGGATGATTAGTTCTCCTATGGGCCAGGATGATTAGTTCTCCGTGGCGTCTATTGGACAAGATGATTAGTTCTCCTGTCGAGGCATCCTAGCCATGCAGTCTAGGACTCATGGGAAGTACCTCTCATCTGATCTATTAAACACACACATGGCAGCAACAGCATAGGAAAGATAAACATGAGAGTGCATTTATTATTATCAAATAATATAAATTTATAGTACATTGTGTGACCGTTGGGTTTTACATCCAAAGGTCTCTTGGACTTCCTTAGTCTATTCGGCTTCCACGCTAACCCATAGAGGATTAGGTGTCCAACATTCC
>APFE031327328.1:18392-49305 GCA_000404065.3 Pinus taeda
ATAAAAATTATAAAGTCACTTTAGGAGAAAAATTAAAATCTTTTGGACACTTTTCCCTAGGCCAAAGATCAAAGCCTAAGGGAACCACCTATCCTCCGGTACCAAATTTCAACAGATGATGGAGAAAACTCGACTGCAAGACTGTACAATACTCTTGAACAAGTTCTGACATATGACTGAAGTATCTTCTTGGCTATTGATGCCCATTGCCAAAAAGCGATCCATCCAAGATGAATCTTTGTTCTTGAAAGAGGTTTGTTTTTGAAGCATCTGTTTGAAGAATGATTGGTTTTATGACAATGCTTACATGGATGAAGATCAAAACAGTGATCTTTCAGATGGCCAACTCAGACACAGTGTTGGCATTTCACAATCTGTTGTGGCTGCTGTGGAAGAGAACCAGAATCTAAAACAGTTGAAGGTGAATTGTCATGAGGAGCAAGTGAAGATGAACCGTCCTGCAGAAATCCAGCACTTTGAAATTGGATTGGTTTGAAGTACTCTGGAATATGAAAGGACACGTCCTTGTCATATCCAAGACCAGTTTTCTGCTTGTTATGGACAAGCTCTTCCCAAGGTCTGATGATGGGCTTGGGAAGTGTAAGCTGAACTTCTGCATCTGCATGTAACCTTGCTGCTTTATTGAGTACTAAATCTGAATGAACTGTAACATTATTGTCCTGTTGTTTATGGGAACCAGTGTCAATCTTCTGAACAGAAACAGGTTCAGAATGATGACTCCATTGCTGTAATTCTTCCTGTTGTAGTTGAAATTCAAGCTACAAAAATTCAATATGTTCTTGTGCATATTGTAGACATGTTTGAATTTCTAAGAGAGAGCCTTTGCTGATTTGGAATGTGTCATCAACAGTAGATTGTATAAGAGTTTTCAAAAACTCTAATACTTCACCAATTTTAATCATTTTCTCCAATGTCAAAATTACAGTTTAGAAACTGATTACAGCGATGGGTCAATGAGGAAGGAGCAACACCCACTTACAATATCTAGTCACCCTTTTTCTCCAAAGTTGATTTGAAATTTTCTTTAAGATGTTGATACATCTAAATGAAATGTTAGCCCTTCTGGTCAACAGAGTGAGTTGATGTTGATGTTGCCTATTGTAATAAGGGGCTATATAGACTTCTTTACCTCTAAGAATCATACAATTAACTATGGAACTATATTTCGTGGTCCTAAAAATCCTTTTCCTCCAAACTAGTAAGCGTACTTTCTTTTGAATAATGCTCACAATCCATTGAATGTAAATAGTAAAGTTGGTTCCAATGCAGATAGAAAACAACAATGCAGTGATATATCACTGTCAATCTAATTCCCCTTCGAGCCTCCACAATGTCGAATTCACAAGGACAACCAACAATTCTGTATCAAGAGGAAGCTGCAATACAGAACTTTACTTCCAAACCTATCCTTACAAAGCAAAATCATTAATTTCCCTCTCCATATACCATCTCCTTTTTTTTCAACACAAGCACACATAACACTGTGCCCATACATTACACATTCAAGCACATTGAACATACCAGGATTAATCGCATGTATTTCACCCAACGTATATCACACATTCAAGCATTGTACATATACCAAGTCAACGCAAAACCATACAACCAACATACCACGACTGCAAGAGTTATAGCCATCAAAATCTTCAATTTGCAAGGGTTCAACGAACAGTGAAGAGCACCACTTGCATCAGATATGCGAACCAACGCACTACAAGTTTCGACCAGAATCAACAGAGGGTTTGAATCTTTAATGCTGTCAACACATATGGTCTTCTTCAATCCATGAGTTTAATCAATGCAGAGCTTATATACCAGTATATACAATTGCACTTTAGAATTAACCACGAGCTAGGCTTGTACCAGATTCACACTACCGCCGGAGATGCCAAATAAGGGCTCCGTGTTGTAATGAAGGATGAAAGTGGCAAAGCCAAGAGGATTTGGATTTGTCAACTTTGAAGATCCAGATGATGCTAAAAAAGCAATCAAGAGTATGAATGGTTTACAGATAAGGTAATAAGGTAATATATGTTGGAAGGGCTCAAAAGAAGGTAGAGCGAGAGCAAATGTTGTGGCAGCAATACGAGGAAAGACGTCAAGAGAGGGTATTAAAATCTCAGGGATCAAATCTTTATGTTAAAAACATTGATGATGCAATTGATGATGATGAACTGCGAAGTGTATTTAGCCATTGTGGGACAATCACGTCAGCAAAAATAATACAGGATGAGAAGGGGCTTAGTAGAGGCTTTGGATTTGTTTGCTTTACAAGTCCAGAAGAAGCAAACAAAGCTCTAGCAGACTTATCGGGGTATATGTTGCATAGCAAACCTCTTTATGTAGCTATTGCTCAGTGCAGGGAGGTTCGACGTATGCAGTTGCAAGCCCGTATGACGAGGACTCAAAACAGCGATACCATGACAACAACTTTCACTTTCACGTCACCAATAACCTTAGAAACATTGTGCCCTTGACGCCTTTTATCTACCATAGCCAGAGGAGCATCAGATAGTTTCTTTTGGCAAAGGCACAAGCACCGGAAACACCACCAAGAACAAGTGATACAACCACCAGCATTCAACGTGAGCAGCGCAGATCATCAAGGAACGCAGCCGCAATGATGGGAGTGTTCACAGTGGAGGAAGGTGTGAAAGGGGGTATGGCCGAGGTGAGCAACGCAGCGTGGGAAGAGAGGCGTTCAACGCAACGTTTGAACTGACCACGTCGAAGATCAACCGACAATCCTCAAGAGGTAGCGCTGAATTCCACTTAGACAATACAGGAATTGTAGAAATGTGAAAAGGCAGCTTGGAAGTAGTCAAATTGGCAATTCAAGATTCAAGCAATGTTCTGTTATTTGACCCTCAACGATACGTTGCTCATAGTATTCGACCCTTTGATTATCACTCTTGGAAGGAGTATAAGAAAATGCAATGGCGATATTGGAAAGGAACCTTTAGATTTCACACTACCAAAACTGACTGGAGTTACGGAAACCTTTAGATTCCACACTGCCAAAACTGACTAGAGTTACGGAAAATTAATGAGCAGACGTTCAAATGCATGCCAAAGATACATTTAACCAACGCTCAATGGCAAAATTTTGACAGGGTTTAGAATAGAAAAATTCTGACAAGGCAGGAGCAACCAATAGACAGATTCAACGCATTACATTCACAAAATGAAATGGTCTGTTAGAGCGCCCAAGTGCAACAAAGCAACATTAGTATATTTCTATAAATAGGGAAATGGCAGACAAATTCTGGAAAGAATGCAGCGCTGGCCATCTCTGAAAATGCCCAGACCTAACAACAGCTCTGATACCATGTTAAACACACACATAGCAACAACGTAGGAAAGATAGACATGAGAGTGCATTTATTATTATCAAAAAATATACATTTATAGTACATTGTGTGACCGTTGGGTTCTACATCTCAAGGTCTCTTGGACTTCCTTAGTCTATTCGGCTTCCACACTAACCCATAGAGGATTAGGTGTCCAACATGATCATTGAGCAGCGAAATGAGGTTAGGGACCATAGTAGTACTATCGATAGACACATCACTGTATCTACCGTATTCCCTATGCTAGGATGACCTCCATTGATCTGGGATCAATGAAACTGATCTGGGATTAGTGAGAGTGTTAAGACACACTCTGAGACTGACTTCGGGTCAATGGAGGATGGTATGATACATCCTCGATCATTTCTTCTTCTTCATAGTTCGAGCAGAGCAAAGCAGGACTAGCTGTGCAGGGCAGTGCATTTGATGGTTGGGATAGTAACGACGGTCAGACGGATTGCAAACGGAGTTATCCCTAGTTGAGAGGGAATGTTAAAATTGGCAACTAGGGCCAAACACCATGTGGGTCACCTTATTTATGGCTGCTGATATTTTTCCTAGATACCTCTCGTCGAGAGGTGTAGGATTGATCTAAAGATCATCCAATTCCGACTGATATTTATGGAGATATGAATCTATTTCATTTAATGTTCTATCTGCATTTTACTTTATGTTGTGATTGCTAATCAGTTGCTAATAAAAGTAAAAGAAGTAAACTGCTCTAAGCATAGAACATACCATAATTTAACACTTGCACCCTGCAGTATCAGTGCACCTTAGACCAAGAAACTTGGCTGACTTGAATGAAAAGTTTGGAACCCAGAGGATGAAAAAATTTGCTATTGTCTCAACTTCAGTATACTGGAACTGAATACAAATCTCATCTCTGAACATGTACTCAATGTATACAAAGTTTTTCTATCAATTAGAACTTTATGAGAAAGTGATGTTCTCACTTTAACAATTATAATGATAACTTTTTATTGTTGCACTAAAAAATTAACACTCTATAGCAAGACAAAAACCTCTGGTCTTGAAATATACAGTTAATTTTCCCTCCAAAAAAATTATTTAAACTAAAAGTTAGCATTTCCCAGGATGAGATAATTTAGATAATAACCTTTCAAAAACTTCAGCTTGCCAAAGAGAAAAGTTGGTGAAATCATAAATAGTAGTCTCGTTTGCATGGAACTATATAAAAAAAGGTATATACTAAACCTTTGATATTAAACATTACTGACAGTGTAAACAACATAATGGCATAATAAAAGAATCAAGATCCAGTACCTCTTTCTAGGACATAATTTATCTTGCTCGTCCATGTCCTTATTGGGGCCATCAATTTCTACACTACCACTGTACAATATTAAACAATATAAATTAGAAAATGTACATAAACAAGCAAGATTAAGATAAAACTATGAAAGAGTTGTATTAAGCTCAATTTTTATCCAGGTCAGAATATATATATATATATAAGAACTTAGCAGAGGGTGCACAAGTAATAATCTTCTTTTCCATTCATGCCAAGTTGCCACTTTTAATTTTCAAGGTACAAGAAATAAACTTTCATGAATATCAAAGTTGGGGATAAGATATGCCAGGTATTGGAAAATTTTACTTATGCTGACTTCAAAGAATTCAGTTTTGAAATTTGTAAAAGCCTGGACTTTTCTCCTGTTATTCCTTTCAGAAGAAAGGCTACCCAACTATATGAATCCAATAATGATCTGAAACAGATGATAATGGTTGTAAGACTCAGTACGTAGGTACAATTTGGAAATTAATGAGGGTAGGACAATAATAAAATACAATGCAAGTGTTAAAAATTAAATGAAACAAAAGAACGGAAAATCAAAGAATTATCCATTAAATAAAGTAGATAAAAGAAAATAGGAGAAGAAAAGAAAAAAAGGAATGGGAAATGAAAGGTTGACTTCTTGGCCTTCCCATTACCCCCCAGCTCTCCTATATCTTCTTGTAAATTGACTTTCAAAGCGTTTTTTGGGGAAAGACAGGAGTACGCACAGAGAGCCACGAGCTGCATTGTAACCACAAATTGCCAGATTAAGATCACTGAACAACCAGTGAATGCTGGTTTACCAAGGTTACATTTTTGTCTTTGTGTGATGAAATTTTCTCAATGGCTGTGTCAATAGCTTGACATCAGTTATTGGTGATTCCTGTGTGTTAAAATGGTGCCTGTATTTGGAATAATAATTCTGAGGATGAATGCCCAGCTCTAGTTCTATTATTTCAGTCAGGATTTCTTTATCCACTAGTATTTGATGAATGCAAACAGCTGCGTATTATTGATCATTCATCTTACTATGAGATTGAGATCAAAAGCTGTCATGAGATAGCTGTTGCAATTATTTAGTAAAGTTTCTAGATTTAAATCCCGGTAATAACAAAATTCAACCCTTCAGATTGTTGGCATCATAATCCAGCATTCACGCAGAACTTGCAAGATTACATGAGGGAAGGCCGTTCACTGCTTCTGATTATTGTTGGGGCTATGTTGCACGAAACATACAAGAACCCAGCATTTCAGGCTGTACCAGTACCTGAAACACCAAAACTCGGCCAAAAAGCCGGGTGCCATAATCATTTATGGGAGTTAATATAGACTTGGTTTTCCTTCTAAATTGTCATTTATGGGTTTTATTCCTTTTTATCTTGTGAGATAATGTGTTATTCACTTATTTATTAAAAAAAATTATATATATACATATATATGACGTTTCAGCCAATGTTTCCATTTTTGCGAGGTGACGTTTCTAAATGTACCTGTTTTGGAAACACTGCAATGTTTCAGCATTTCATGCAACATAGCTTTGGGGCCGTACAAGCCGTACACAGCACTGGTACACTGTCTTCATCTTCTTGAGGTGATACAAATTGGTGGCTGGCCATATACGTAATACATGTAGGCATTGAGTGTGTGCAAAGTGGAGAGTTTAATGGTTTGAGAAATGGTCTGGTCTCTCTTCCTTGACCATATCTTGATTGGTTGGCAGGAGATGGCCATAGGACTCTAGAATGGATCGAATGAGTTAATAAATTCTGAAAACTTCAACAAGTGTCCAGACTAATACTTGTATGTGAAAGCATTGGAAGTACGCATCTGGCCTTCCAGTCATTGGGGAAAGACATTAAATTTATGAGTATTGTTTGCATTAAAATGTTCAAGATAAAGCTTGAGTCTATATACATATAAAACCTGGAAGGAAAAGGGTTTGGTTTTGCTTCATAAATATTGAACATTTCGGTTTCCATTAAGTGAAGCAGCAGTGTCCCTTATATTTGCTGGAGCAATCAATTGCATCAATCGTGCTATATGTTTTGTTCATAGAGAAGGCAATTGGTTCCATCATTCCATGAGTCCAAGTCTACAATAGAGCGTGCCAATTCTAAACAAAGGCAGAAGGTGCTGAGTTATATATTTGAAAAGTAGAGCTCAGATTACAGGTGCAATTGTAAATTCACAAAGGGCAAGTTAGTGCTATTTTGAATCTGTTCTAGACAAGAAGTTTGGTAATACCTGCAGTCATATCATTGGCCATGCTAAATGTTGGATTTTTGCATGCTAATCAATATTTTGATTTGTATTGATTGCATTTTACAATATGTGGTGTATGTGAAGTAATTGGCTGGGAACCAGTGCACTACAATCAGCACTGAACACCCACACCAGACCATTATGGTGTCTCAGCCTTGATCACATTGAGAAGATGAGTCAAGTTTGATACTGTTAAAATTGGCAACTAGGGCCAAACTCCATATGGGTCACCTTATTTATGGCAGCTGATATTTTTCTTGGATTCCTCTCTCCAAGAGGTGTATGATTGATCTAAAGATCATCCGATTCCAACATGTATTAATGGAGATATGAATTTATTTGTATTATTGACAATTTGTTAAGGTTGGCCAGCAAGCAAATTACCCCCAGCTCAACCTCAACGTTGCATTTAAATAGAGGAGACCTCAAGTCATTTGAGACACACAACATCTCATGATCTCTCTCCACTTGTTTGGGTTTGTCTTCTCACAAGGAAGGCATAGTGGAAAGAGTCATCTAAGAGAGCCCTAGAAGCAGTCATTAAAGGTGCCCTAGCCGCAGTTAAAGGGAGAGCCCTAGCAGCAGCTTTGAGAAGAGATCTAGCTGCAGTTGAAGGGAGATCTGGCCGCAGTCAAAGGGAACCATAATCCGCAATCATAAAGGCCTAAAGCCGCAGTCAATAGAGGCCTAAAGACGCAGTCAAGAGAGGCCCTAGCCACAGTGAAAGGGAGGCCCTAGCGCAGCAAGAAGGAGCCTGTTGACAGCGTGAAAGAAGCATGAGAATTTCGGGTGTGCTGTAGGTGACAGCGAGGGCATTTAAGGGTTGTTTCAGGGGTCCGTTTAGAGGACAGAGCTGCTGGTTGGAGGGCTGAGGCCCTGTTCTTGGAGGCCGAGGCTAGGAGGTTTGCTTGAGGGCTTGCTGGAGGGTAGACAGTCCTTACTAAGAAGTTGTCACAGACCTAGTTAAGGTCCTGTTGAGTGTTGCAGCTGTTTTAGGGAGACTGTCTTTGTGTTGGGCTTGAAACTGCCCTAAAGGAGCAGCGTGGAAGGCAGCATCCCATTGGAGGACATCCGCAGCCAATAGGAGCTATTCTGGGCCAGTTTGATGGGCTGTTTAGGGACTGTGGTTAGTGCCCTAACCAGTCCCAGATTTGCAGCATTGCAGCAAGTTCAAAACAGTCATCATTAGCAGATCGAAATCAGAATTATGAGCAGTGTTTAGGCTGATACATATTGCTGTTGGAGGCCGAGTTGACTGAGCTTTGACCAAGCTTGATTGGAGGTCAAATCTGACCTGTTTGACCAGCATTGACTTTGTTGGTTAGGGTTTGTTGTTGCTGTCATAAAATATCAGTTTTGTATATTTGTATTATCTCTCTTTCTGCTGAACTATTGAAGATTATAAGAAGAATAGATCAAGGGTTTCCCCACATTGGGGTTTGTCCCTAGCTGGTGCCACATCTTGTGTCCCGACTCCCCTTGTCTTGGCTTGTCTTCTATTCTTTATATTTATGTTCTATCTGCATTTTACTATCATGTTGATGTGATTGTTAATCCAGATATTGATATTGGGTTTTAAGAAAATTGAAGTAATTTGCTCTTAAGCATAAAACATACCAAAAATTAACAGAGTCATGGTTTCTATTGGTATGTCCACTGGTTGCTTGTATACAGGTTACACTGAAAAACAAAGGCCTTGTAGCCATTCTGCAGACTGATATCTCTGAAAAGAACCAGACCGGATTGGACAGAAACAGTCGGTCTGACCATTTTCGAGGGAAAATGGGTCTGAACCGCTGTCACAGACTGGAAAAGACCAGTTCAATACTGAGCCAGCATTTTTCACGGAACAGGCCGGTTTCATACAATGCTACCAAAAAAACCTTTCAAAGCAAATTTTAACAAACAAAAAAATAAAAAATAAAAACTAATTTATGAGTGCGGCAGCCTAGTATTTGACCATATTTCCCTACTAATGCTATGCAATTAATGGTAATGTTAAATTCTTGAAGTAAAGACTCATCATTTTACTTAAATTTTTAACATCACCATTATTTGTCTCGAGATATTTGAGAGGTTGCAACCTTGTTGAATTTCATATGAAGAAAATAGAATTTTAGATCCCATTCAAAATCCATCAAATTTGGCAAGCAATACACCCCTTTTTTTGCAAAAGGGATCCATCATGTTCGAGTGTTCGTGCCATTCAGACATCATCATCAGCCGGCAGTTTTATGAATGTCATCCCATTCTGTAAAAAATTCTCACTTCCCACCCCGGTTTTCAGTTTCACCTTATTTCTCCCATATAGTTAAATGCCCTTTCCCATATCCATACATTCAACAACTGAATAAAAAATAAAAAATAAAAATAATAATATTAATTAATTAAATAAAAACAAAAGACAAACAAAAAAAAAAATTGCTGAAAACACATTCTGGAAATTTTACAAAATGCTGGAAAATGCAAAAATAAAAATCAGCAGGTACAAAAAGCCATTTAACACATTTAAACACAGTGATTTTTGGTCAAGGTGACCCTGGAAAAACCCCCTACAACTCTTGGGGAAAACCAGTTCGAGAGCTCTTCTTTATTTCTGAAAATGCTTTTTTACAGTGAGAAATATTCAGCAAAAATCAGCAAGCAAACTTTTACAACTTATCTCGTTCTCCGTGCCTCACAGCCCAATGGAAAATACTTGCGAATAGCAAAACAGGACAGCAATAAATGTTGTACAGCCTCCTCGATTTTTGTGCCCACTTTCAGCCTTAAATGCTGTTGTACGGCCTGCCTAGAAATGCACGCCAAGCTGCAATAATTACACTGTATGAACCTCAATTTGCGTGCAGAAAAACCCAGCAATATGTTGTACGGATTTGCCTCGATCTACATGCCAAAGTACAGCCACTTGCTGTACAGCTTTTCCTTGGAAAATGTGCCAGTAAACTGCTCGATTTCTGTGCAAACTGCTCCTCGATTTCTGTGCAAACAGTTGTATAGATTTCTAGAAAATCATGCCAAAATCTACCTTTCACTGTGTGCTAACTCAACTGTACGGATTTGCTAAACTGCTGCCTGGGAATGTGTGCCAAGCTGTTGTCTCCTTCTCCTCCCTATCCAAAAATCTCCCTTGCTCTCTTGCTCTCCTTCTCTCAATCTGCTCATGAAAGAATGAATGACATTTTCCTTCTTTAATCTAACCCTAAGTGACTTTTGGGTGATCCCTAAATCCAATGGCTGAAATAGATTGAGATCAAGGGCTGAGATTAAATGCGCATTTAAATCTCACTTTCTATTTTTTAATTCACCCCACTTTAATAAAGACCCACTTAGTCATTTATTTCCAAAGTCACTTTTCCTTTCTAATTTTACACTGACTTTATTAAAGTTACTATAAAATTAGACTTTAGTAACTTTATCACTTAAAGTCACTTTTAAATTAGATTTAACTTTATAAAAATTATAAAGTCACTTTAGGAGAAAAATTAAATTCTTTTGGACACTTTTCCCTAGGCCAAAAAGATCAAAGCCTTAAGGAACCACCTGTCCTCTAGTACCAAATTTCAACACATTCTGCATATGTAAAATGTAAATAATCTCAGTGTGACCACATCTGTATGTAACAGCCTAGGTAAACCTATGGTTTTGGTGACAATCTCTGTTCTAGGAGGTTTTTTGTCTCACTAATTTATCTAGGTCTCTAGACACATGATTGACAGAGTTTTTCCCTCCACTCTTACCCCGAAGCTAGAGTGGATTTTGTCGCTAAGATCTTAGGAGTGTCTTAGTATGTAAAAGTAATTGGGAATAATCCTAACTAATTGGCTAAATTATTTTATTACAAGTCACTTGGTCTGCTAGATTATATTTTGTCGCAGAAACGGATTTTCCCCCTTCATCTATTAAAATGTAAAATCTTGATGTAAAAAATATTTAGTGCATGGTCCCTCATAATCAGACACCATGGTTAAGTTCTATGAGGTTTTTTGTCTCACTAATTTATCTAGGTCTCTAGACACATGATCGGCAGGGTTTTTCCCTTCACTCTTACCCCAAAGCTAGAGCGGATTTTGTCGCTAAGATCTTAGGTGAGTCTTAGTGTGTAAAAGTGATTGGGAATAATCCTAGCTAATTGGCTAAATTATTTTATTACAAGTCACTTGGTCTGCTAGATTATATTTTGTCGCAGAAACGGGTTTTCCCCCTTCATCTATTAAAATGTAAAATCTTGATGTAAAAAATATTTAGTGCATGGTCCCTCATAATTAGACACCATGGTTAAGTCTTAGAGGGTTGGAATAATAATTAATCATCTCATAAGTTAATTAATTAAATTTGTTGGCCAAAAATCTTTAGCCGGAAATTTAATTAATTTTATGTCCTAGGTAAATTTAAATTCTCCAAAAGAAAATTCGTGGGTCCTAAAAAATAAATTTTTAAAAGTTCGAAGCCAAGGGAATATTGAAATTTTTAGAAATCTTCGACCATTGGACCTTGGTAGTTAAGTCAAAGTCAATTTTTTTAGGTAATTAACTCAAAATTATTATTTTTGAATTAATTAAAAAGAAATTAAATGAAAATTTTGAAATTCCTCAAAAAATAAATAATTTTGACGGACGAGATTAAAAGATAATCAAATATTTTTCAACTGTCAAGATTATTTTGACAGGGATCAAGCGAACTAGCCATTGGAGAATTTATCTATAAATTATAGGTCACTGTCAGTCTATATTTCATCCGATCATTGAATCGTGTGCTAAGCTCTCAAACTCTCTTGTATATTTTCTGGAAATAACGCAAAAGCCTTTGGAGTTTCAACTTGCAGTAACATCGTTTTAATTTCTGCAAATATTGAAAATCTCAAATCAATAGCTCTCTTAGAATAATCTGAATACAGGTATCTTATTCAGTTTGTTGGATCTAGGATAACATTTTTAATTTTGATTGAATTAGAAGGTATCTCTATTTTTTCAAAATTTTACTGTTATTCTATTTCTCTACTTGGTTTGATGGTTGATCTAGCGTTTGCAAAAGATCTCTAAGTTTTTCATTGAGCATTTGGAGATAGTCCTCGGTTAGACCAGCCGACTCTCAGCATATATTTTCTGAGGAGATACTAATTTCAAGATTTATCTAAAAATTAAACTTTTATGCATGAAGTTTTTGGGCTATTACCTCTCTAAAAAACCAAAATCCTTTAAATATTTTGTGGAAAAATTGATAGATCTGGCTAGTAAGAGCCTTAGATCTTCAGATCTGGAAGCAGAGTTGTACTCGTACTGACAGATCCACAACTCTTGTGCATAGATCTATAGATATTTTGTATAGATCTAAGTTTTTCTTTTAATTTGGGTGTTGGGTTTTTATTTATTTTTCGTATATATCGAGATCTAGGTATTTTTGTTTTCTATTTTGCAAGTGCGGATCTGAAGGAAAATTTTAATTTGGAGACATATCACCATGGGTTGGGCAACTTAACTGGGGCCAAAGCCAGCGAAAGGATCATATTGACATTTGTAGGGGATGTGATGAGAGCCATGGGACTACATGTGTTTGAACATCATTTCATGCCATGCGCACCCTCAGCACCTTCAACAATTTGTTGATTGCCCCACATTATTCATGAGAAGATGCACTTGGCCCAGCGTGACCCACCAAGTTTATAGCATGATTAGGGCAATTGATCCAAGGCCCAGAAAAGGTTTGTCTCACCCTTGAGGCATGATAAGGCATGCACCATCATCAAAGCCCTCATTTAGAGCATTGTATAGGCTTTTCTTTCATTTGGAGACCCATGAGACCAGCAAATGTGCCCCAAACCCACTTTGGGACCCCACATGATGACTTAATGGAAAATTAGGGGTCATCCCCTAATGCATCTTTATTGGAGCCCTCTCTCTCATCATGGAACGAGGACTCAACGTTGCCCTCCAATGGACCTTCTTCATCAAGACATCATCAATTCAGCTTAGTTATGGATGCCTTTTTCATAACTTATGATAACTACTTGGTCAGCTTGTGACCAAGACTTGTTTCTAGCACATTATTTTATAATTTTGGGGGCTCATCAAGCTAAATCGATTTTCAGAGACTCGTATAAATAGAAAAGAATCTCTTTTGTGAGAACTCATCATGATCACTTGGATTCTTCTCCTATAAAAGACTTCGCACTTTTTCTCTTGGACACTAGTGGAGACTCTTTGATGCATTTTGATATTTGGAGCTAAAATTTCGATCTTCTTTGGAGCAATGGCAATATCATATTGTCATTTTATGAGTACTTCTTGTTGAATATTTTTTCTTGGAATGATGTCTAATGTATGGAATTGTTGCAACTAGTTAATATCTTTCTCCCCTAATTTGTTAAATATTATTTTGGAATGTTATTTGGTTGGCAATTGCATATGCTACTCATTGCATAGCAATTGATGAATATTCCTAGTGGATGAGATTTTGTTTTTCTTCCATGAAACTCCATAAATCTTGGGTGGGTAAATGTTAAAGGATGGTTGCTAGGGCATCAATCTTTAGCCTCCTTGAGGACGATTTTGGCCAAATTTAAATCATCTTACACTCCACAGCCCAAGGGTCCTACTCATTGCATAGCAATTGATGAATATTCCTAGTGGATGAGATTTTGTTTTTCTTCCATGAAACTCCATAAATCTTGGGTGGGTAAATGTTAAAGGATGGTTGCTAGGGCATCAATCTTTAGCCTCCTTGAGGACGATTTTGGCCAAATTTAAATCATCTTACACTCCACAGCCCAAGGGTCCAGGCACTGGTCCAAGAAGTTTGGTGATCAATTTTTCCTTTCTCCATATTTTCTCTCTTTAAATTTGGCCCCTCTTTCCCAGGATGGCTAGCTAGGGCATCCAACGAAATACTCTAAAGGAGGATTTTTTGGATTTTGTTTGGACAAAACTCTTTTTTGAGGTCTTGTCTAAAGGATCTCCAATTTTGATTGATTTCTCATGGTGATTTATCCATAAATCCTTGTGTCCTAGGTGTGCCCTAGAAGGGAAACCTAGCTTGTATTTCCTTGGATAGGTGACTTTCTTGAGGGTTGTATGAACCTTGGATTCGATAGAATAAATCACAAGAGACCCTTTCTCTTCCCTTGCCTTGACCTAGAGAATACCTTGGAAGCCTTGCTTCCCACACTTATTCAAAAAACCCTAGGTCTAGTGCAAGCCTTTCCTAGGTCTTTCATAGAGAGCGAAGAGCCCTTGGGAAGTGTCATACCATCACATAAAGCTCCTTTGAGAGGTTTTGCCTCATTTGAGAGACTTGACCTTAGGAAAACACACTACCATTGCATATCTCAAACCCTAGGTCTAGATTCCTCTCACCAAGGTCTTTCTTGGAGAGCGAATTAGCTTCCTTGAAGCATTGAGCCATTTTTGTGTCTCTCCTTGAATGGGCTTTGTGAAATCACTTCATACATAGTTATTGATGTATCCATTTCAAGCAATTTCCCTCCTACCAGGACTCCTCCCATCAATGAAAGTCCATAAAGAGTAGGGGTCATTGACCGCCGTGACAGTGGGTCTTTATCCCAATGTTGGCACTTGGTCTAGTAGTTGTCCCATAGGTTCCCCTCCTAGGGCCCTACTAGATTGTGTGGCAACAAGTCTCACACCTACTCTTGCATTGTCCTTTTTCTTTAAGTATATAGCCCAAAACCAAACAGTGTATGGGTTGCAATCTCGAAAGGAGGGGTAACAATTTCCATGATCATGGAAGTCTTGGTTGGACTCATCAAACGAAGAAGGCTCTTAGGAACATTATGCCCCTCATTTGTTGGGGGGATTTGACTGGCCTGCAATAAAGCCAATTTCAAGGATATTCCATCCACTCCACACTTCATTTCCGTTGAAACCAAAGCAATTTATGCTCTCTTACCTATTAAAGAATCTCATCATGTCCCGCGCACCATCTTTGAAGAAGTAATCAATTGACAAATCCCATGGTCCTACTTTGACGGAGCATCTAATGATGATGGTATCTGTGGGGGTAGTCTTCTTTTCTTCAACAATCAGCACTTCTTAAAATAAAAAATTGGTTTAGGCAGGGTGTCCAACAACGAAGCAGAACTACCTTCTCTCAAACTTCTTCTCTATTGGGCTTAGGAAAAATATTGTCGTTCTATTCAAGTTTTCAGGGACTCCTTGAATGTTATCAATTGGTTTGATACTTCACAAAAATGTCACAATCACACACTACTTCCAATACTTGAAGAGATTTTACAGTTAAAGCAAGTTTTTGACTTTATATCTTGTTGTCACATCTACAAATAAAGAAATACCGAAGTAGATATTTTGTCTAAAGAAGGCATTAGACAGCATTTGGGCATTTGGTAGGTCACCGAGCACTTAGATGGGACAATTTAGGAATATCAGCATCAGTTATTCATTAAGTCTAAAGTTTTTTGGTTACTTATCTTCACAGTATCAATCGTGGTTCATTTTTTTATGAAAATGATATTTATCTACAACGTTTTAATTTATGCTTTTGTTTACAGTTTATGTTATGACAGTACACATCACAAAACAATTTTTCCATTTTTGTGATAGTTTGGTATATGGATACTGACAAGCACTCCTTTCACTATGTTGATATATTTTTTTTATGACTTCAAGGCTAGTTTGCAACTTGATTTTGTCTTTTTGGTCCTTAAGAACAATGGCTAAATGCACTCGATGCATATACTCTGTCACTATTTTCATTAATAGAAAGTTAAGATTTTTTTCTTCAGGGATTTTAAAAAAAAAAACAAGTCCTGCCTAAACTTGGAAGAATCATGCACCAAAAGAAATCATTGGTACACCTACTTCCATCATGTGGGAGGCTCGAGCTTGGTATGAGGAGATCATGAAGGTGGGAAAGAAGTGTGTGAAAGAGAAGGGAGAGTCCTTATGGAGTTTAGACCACAAGCACTTGGGAACAATAAAGCATATATATCTGGTAACAACAAAATACAAGGAGGTTTATCAATTAGTTGCATGCATTTGAGAATGACTAACATGGGCTACGATGGATAGGAATGAGACAAATAAAGCAGTGTTACATGGGATCATGCCCCTCGGGATGGGGCGCGCACTACCCACGTTCCCCATGCTCCTGGACAGGGGGGCACCTGGGGAAACATTTCCCCATGTCCCCCTTTTGGGGAAACACGAGGAGACATAGGGGGAAGCATTTTCCCAATGTAAGGGAGGCATTTCCCAAAAAGGAGTGTTTATGGGCATTCCCCTGAATTTTGCTTGAAAACAATAATTTATGAGTGGGGAAGCCTAATTTTCAACCCTAGAGCCCTACTAATGCTATATAATTAATGGTGATGTTAAGTTCCTAAAGTAAAAGGATTACTTAAATTTCCAATATCAACATTAATTGACTTGTGATGTTTGAGAGTGGTTATGACCTCATTGGATTTCATGTGAAGAGAGTAGAATTTTAAATCCCACTCAAAAGCTAGCAAACTTAGCAATTTTTCAAGATTTCAGGATTGAGGAGATTGCAACATTTCCATTGGATTCTATCATGCATGAGGGTATAGAACTAGCATTTAATCAAAAGCACCAAGCCTTCTATGTACCTCGATGTTGGTGGCATTGATTATTGAACTCCTTTGTCATGACCCTACTATAATTGTACCTATCACTCAAATAAAAATCTCGACTTGACATGCTAAGTTTTTTCTACCTCATGTTAATGCTTAGAGGGTGATAATGATGATGAGGATCCCAATATACACAATGCTTTTCATGATGTGTAGGTATTTGTTATAGCATGAATTTTTTTGGACTATACAGGTCATTTAGAGCCTCTTTTTCAAATATGGATTGCACTTAGTGTTATTTTGGTTACATTCAGCCTTGCTATATATATGAGAAACTTTACATATTTGTGTATAATGGTTTGAATTCATATGAATGCACATGTATATTTACATTTTTTTTCAAAATTTGAATATTCATGTATTTTTTGGTCGATCGATTTTTTGGTCCATTTTTTTCCAGTTCCCAATTTTGGGCTTGACCAATTCTATTACCGATCTGATTCTAATAACATTAGTTCATTGTCCACTATTCATCTTTAGTTTTTTAACTTTTGAGTCCTGACTCTAGATATTGATGACCTTAGACCAAGTCTTTGACTCATTACTTTTTACTAATTTTGAGTTTGAGTGATTCTAATTTACTATTCCAATCTTCAGACTTTGGTATCTACTATTTTTCTTAGTACTAATCAAATTCTAGTATAATCAATATATACAATATTTCACTGTTTCTATTTCATTTAATCATTTATGATGTATGATTAATGTATTTCATTATTGAATTTGAATTTGAATCATCCTTAATTTCTAAATTTGTGGGTACTCTCATGCACCCCCTTGTGTGTCTCCTCATTCCCACATCCCCCTGTCCCGAAAACTTGGTGATCATTGAAATAAAGAGCTCAAAAAGCTCATAAGCTCCTTGAAAAAGAAATTTGTGTAGTCAAAGGCATAATGACTTATGAGTCAAAGCCTTTGCTACCAAAATCGTGATAAAATCCCAATAAAACCAGCAAATCATGAAATTTTTACCTTGTTAATTTTACTTGCCAATTTTTGGCGCCTTTTTCAAATATGAAAAACTTCTGATTAAATCGATAAAATCACAATTTTATCGCACTAACAAGGCCTTTTCGAGAAAAGTCTAATTTTCTCCCTCATTTCACACTCAAAGTTCATCAATTCAACATTGTAAAGAAAGGAATTTTCACAGTCAAGGAGAAGGAGATTTGACGGTTTTGTGGCGTGGATTTCGATTTTTGTCCACTACTCAACATATTCACTCCATCAACCGCTAATTTGCAAGTAGGTTTCCAACAACCCCTTAATGTTTTAAGTGTTTTGGCTATATGGCATTTGCGGTAAGGGCTTGAGGGTCTACTTACTAATCTGAATTTCAAGTTTTCACACTCTTTCTTTGGGCAACGTTTAGGCACATATACAATTTAGAAACCCACTTGAAGTGAATTGATACCAAGCTTGACCCTCCAACTTACATTTCGTATCCCTTAACTTCAACCTTGGACTGCTTGACACCTAGGATCTAAGTCATTATTTTCTAATCTTCACACTCATATTGACCTAGGCATGCGTTGTGGCCAAATTAATTTCTCCTCAAACACTCATAAAACAAACGCATATGACAATTTTGCAACCTACTTTCTAATCATTCAACAATATGATAAAATTTTACAGGTTTTGTTGTATGCTTTCCTTTTCTTTCCAACGTTAACGCTTCTCCAAGCCCAAGGCTTACATGCTTCGATAAGATTGGACAATATCTCAAAGGCTTGGATGATTTCTTTGTGATCTCAATGTTTTAACTTTGTGATCCTTCAAGCCCCGAGGGTTAGCTCAATTGGTCGAGTTCGCATTGCTAAGTACCTCACTGATTGACAGGGTCAATTCTCCTCGACACCCTTGGGGTTAGGCTATGCTAGTTTGGTCGACGGGATGTGGTCCCTTCGGGTTGATCTGCCCAGATTTTCCATGGAGTAAGATGAGAAATAAAATAAACCAAAAAAAAACTTGTGATCCTTCAATCTTGCTCTTGAGGTCAGTGTGTTATTTCAGCTTTCAAATCAGTATGCATCCATAGGAATGTAAGCATTACTTGGTATCAAACCCTTGCCTAAATCTCGTGCACGTTTTGAACACTACTGAAAGGGTGATATTGTCTTGGCATATCACCTTTTTAACGTTTTGGCATCATGGTTATTTGAATAGTTCCCTTGGATAAATTAATGACCTAAGAAATGGAAAGATCTACCCATTCATGCCAACGACTTGACATTTTCAACCCTAAATATCCTCCTTTAAATTGATGTCCAGACTTTGTTTTATATTTGAATTTTGTTCATTGGTAAATTGAAAGGTTATATGGCATGGAAGTTGTCATTTCATATCCAAACGAATCTGAGTGTGTTAACTTCAATGAGTGAGAAGAGGCATTTAAATTTTCACTTTGATTTTTTTTAATATTTTAATATGTATCTTGATTCTTATGTAATGGGTAGTTTTTTATTTTATTTTTATTAAATTGTGCCCTAAGTTCAACTTCAAATTCAAACAAAATGTCGAGGTAGTGACCCTTTGTGGGAATGCGATGAACCTGATGTTGTACCGAGGGGGTTAATAGGCAACATTTGACTTGCAAGTTGTGTGGAAAGCATATGTCAAGGGGCATCAAACAATTAAAATTACATTAGGGGCAAATTTTGGGACAAAATATAGATCTTTGCCCACGTGTAACTCCAGAAATCATTCTAAAGGCCATTAAATCACTTCATGATAAAGATGACACCAAAGAAAATAAGGCAACGATGAAAAGTCAAATTGTAGGGGGGGGAGTTGGGGGGGGAGTGAGAGTGCTTCTTCAGCATCACCTTCCACATCCACATTGCCCAACCCCTTAGTTATCTCATCTGTTTTTGTTCCTAGAAGCACACCTGGTGCACAACCTGTGATCAAATCAACACTTAAAAAAAGGGAAAAGAAAGAAGCTAACAAGTTGGTGGGTAAGTGTCTTCTACAGAGTGATGTTACTTTACACATTGCCAAGACCAATCCATTCTACAAAGCCATGTTTGATGTTGTTGGTATAGTTGGTCCGGAGTACAAAGCCCCTTCCTATTAGTCAAGAGGGCATATTCTTCAAAATGAAAAGGTTGATTACACTACTAGATTGGTGGAGTTTAGGGCATCATGGGAACACACTAGACACATATTGATGTCGAATGGTTGGACTGATCAGATGGGTAGGACCCTTCTTAACTTCTTGGTTAGTTGTCCCAAGGGGACAATGTTTATGAAATCCGTTGATGCGTTTGCACATATTAAAGATGCACATTTATTATGTGAGTTGTTGGACATCTTCATTCAAGAGGTAGGTCCACAAAATGTTGTCCAAGTCATAACAAACAATGTTGCAAATTATGGTGTTGCTAGCAAGTTGCTTATGGAGAGGTATCCTAACTTGTTTTGGAAACCTTGTGTCGCAAATTGTATTGACTTTATGTAGGAGGATATAGGGAAGATTCATTATGTAAGGGATACAATTAAACCATCCAAGAGCATAACAAAATTTATATATAATCATGCAACTGTGTTTAGGTTGATGAGAAGATTCATCAACAACAAAGAGTTGGTGTCTATGCCATTACATGGTTTGCCACTAATTTCATATCTCTTCAGTCTCTTTTGAATTCTATGTGGGACGTGAAGACCATGTTTTTTTTACAAGAGTGGCATGCTTTATCTGTTAGCCACAAACCAAAGGGAGAGGGCATATGCAAACTAGTTTGATAGCATGAGGGCTTTTGGAAAAGAATGGAGGAGGTGTGTGCCACTTTCGAACCTTTGATAAGGGTTCTTCGATTGGTTGATGGAGACAAGCCTGCAATGGGCTACTTGCATGAGGCCATGAATAGGGCCAAAAAAGCCATTCATGCCTATTATGAGAATAATGGGGATGAGAGGTTTGAGAAACAATAGTTTCTATGGAAAGTGATTGATGAGCGATGGAATAATACCTTCCATTGCCTCATTCATGCTGTAGGGATCTACCTAAACCCTGCATTTTCTTAGTCCTGTGGGTTTCATATTTGAAGCAGAGGTGATGGATGGATTCCTCACTTGTGTTGAGAGGATGGTGCCATCTGAGCAAGAATGTAAAGGTTTCTAAAGAAATGGAGATATATAGGATGGTAGGTGGCACATTTGGTTTTAGCATGGCTATTAGGGATAGGAAGACCAAAATGCCAAGTAATTCTTTAGTTTGTTTCAAATTTCATAATTCATTGTCTCTTCATAATTTGCTTCAAGTTTAAAATTTCAACATTTTTTTCTTATGTTTCTCTTACTTGATTTAACTTGTAGATACTTGGTGTTAAAGTTATGGTGGCAATGGGGGATACTTGGTGTTAAAGTTATGGTGGCAATGTACCCCATCTCCAAAAGCTTCAAACATGCAGTTCCTCCAGATGCATGCACAACTTGAGTGTATATGACAAAATACACACCAAAAGCCGCAACAGGTTAAAAAAATTCAAATTAAATTTTTGAATTCATTATAAATTATAATCTATAAAAAAAAATATTTAAATTTTCTAATTACTAATTTACAAACTCTGACACAAGTTGTAGTCCCACGCCTCAATGACATGGTTTACATCTACTACAATCTCTGATGATGGGTGAGGCAACTTCAAAAACCCCTGACAGGGAAGACATTTCGTTGGACCATATTGATACCACTGTTGCATGGATGGTTGAGACTGAGAGGCCTATCATGGAATCAATCCTTTTGATTGGTTAGAGGTGGAGCCGAAGGCACTAGTGGGGGTAGCAGTCGCAGGGGAGAGGGAGGCAGAGGAGGAAGAGGAGGAGTGGCAACAAGAGATGGAGCAAAAGCAAGAGGAGGTGACACCATCTAGCATTGGCTGCAACAGAGGACAGAGGCGACCTCCTATTTTTGCTTCTAGAGGATGTCAGAGTCCATTTCTAGCCCCAAGGGCAGGGCCTTCTTCCTCTAGAGCAAAAGTCATTCCATATTCCTGTAAAAGGGGTAAAGGAACTCAATGACCCAATAGTTTATGACATGTAGATGGCTCATGACCATGAGATACATTTATTATATTTTTTGCTGATATTTTGACTCTCGAGATTGAGTTAAGAATCAAGATTCAAGACTTGATTCACTATTGATATACGATGTATCACTAGACTTCATATACATCTTATATATTAGCTTTCTTTTCATATTTCTGTGGCAATGCATTTGTTTGACGTTGTGGATACTTTAGATGCTAAAAGAAATTAAAGAAATGAATATTTTTGTACTTTTTTTAATTTTGCTGAATTTTTCAATTCTCTCCAGACTTTACGACTTTCAAAATTTTCAGACCCTTATCAATTTACTCCCCAGTTCGACTTTTGCAACATTGGTTAAAACAGAGGCTGTATAACTTGAAAAATACAATCTACAACTTTTGAATGTGTGAAACTGCATGAGAATGAAGAAATGGGAAGATTTCTTTAACCCACACTTCCAACCTTCAACTGGGACAACAACGCCCACACATTGAATGTTGAGAAAATTGAAACAAAGGACTGATATCACTATTTTGATTGGTTTATCAATATTTATCTTTGCTCTGAAAATTGCTAATTGCAAATTCTGTTTTTGTAACTTCTTTGAACTTCCAGGTTCCCAATTTTGCTAGTGAATGAATCCTGTTTACTGGCATTTGTAAATCTAAACTTTCATTAAATACAATTTCATTTTACCAGGAAAAATATCAACAATTTTGGACGTAGTCAATGTTTCATATCATTACCACTTATGAGCAATGTTATCAGAATGGGACCAGTTCTGATGCTGCACCAGTCTGATTGAAGGTTCCGATCTGGAAAAGGCCGGTTCCACACAGAACCAGTCATAAATATAAAATTTGTCAGTTGCATACACAGCCATAACAATGGTGATAGGAACCACTTGAACTTGATTTTTTTAAGAAAAAAAAAATATGCAAAACACTAAGCCTAACCCTAGGCCCCCCGATGTTATTTAAAGATTACCATCCTCCATTTAAGTTACATAATTCACTTGAGAAATTTGAAAATTTTGAGCTAAGTTTCATGGGCTGCTTTGAGGAGCAGACTGACGGTCTGATTTGATGTTTTTGAACTGAGTTTGTTGGGCTGATTCAAGTGTTTATTTTCAGAATTTCTTGGACTGGTTGGGGCTCATTAAAGGGTTAACCTTCAGAATTCCTTGGGCTGTTATAGAGCTGTTTTTGCTGCTATTAGGAGATGTTTTGAACTATTGAAATTGCTCTTTTTTCTCTTAATTTGGAAAGCAAGTCAAGGTATGTGAAAGATGCCTTTTAGATTTTAATTATTAAAAACAATTGCTGGTTTTTTCCTAATAATTAAGAATTTCTATTTGTTGGTATAAAAATTGCCATGGCCCCTAAAAAGATGAAAACCAGGCTGTCGGGATGTTGCTACCCCAGGTAGCATTCTAGCAACCAAGTGGATAGTGCAATGTCTGGAGGGAATATATACAACATTACATATTGAAATTAGAATCAAGGCTCATCTGTAGGGATCAAACCAGAATTCCATTTTTGAGTCTAGTCATGTTGAGGATGTAGATGATGCGAATTTTGGTGATTCCCTCATATGATTAGATAGTAGAGTCTAGAGTCCACAATTTAGATATTAATCAGTACTGTGCTTATTTTGGTATTCTAGAGGCCATTTAGAGACTCTTTGTTGCTGTATTTTGGTTCGAATATGGAGGAACACATTCTATGTTACTTCGGTAATATGCACCCCTACTTGTTATATACATGAGAAAATTGGGATACTTGTGTATAATGGTTTGGATTCACATGGAAGCACGTGACTTTTCTTTTTCAAAATTTAATATCTTATATATGTTTTGGTTGACCACTTTTGTGGTCCGGTTTTGTTTCTGGTTTTTGTTCGGTTCCAGTTTCTGGGGTCGACCAATTCAATGACCCTCTGCAGTCTGAGATCAAGTTAAGTTGAATGACTAAAATGGAAAGTACAGCTAAATCCAGAAAGATGATCACTTTATGGACTTTTTAAACTCTTACTATTATAGGAAGCACAAGAATAGGATGTACCAGAGTTAACCTGGTGGGTTCACATGTACCAAATAAAGGGAAAAGATAACCGCTAAAAAGGGTTCACAAACGCTGACATGGCACATAAGATGCTTTCAAAAAGACCTCCAATACAGTATAATAATTCCCATTTCTAAAGATAATAGTTACAAAGTTACAATTCTATTGTGGAAAGTTATCATCCCCATACCTTTTCATTAGGGATAGTGTCCCTTCTTTTGGATTATTTAGGATTGCTAAATATTCCAAGTTCTAACAAATCTTAATTTATATTATGTTATTATTAATCAAGTACATATACTGTATTTATCCATTGTGGAAACATGAGAAAAGAAAATGCTGACTGTGGTGTTACAATATGCAGGCACAAATCTCACACGATAAGATAGCCTTCATATCCCCTTAATCTGCCCAAGAAAATCAATTCATCTCTAGATAAAATAAATTAGGCATCCTAATCAAAGCTTGTAATATTTAGCTTCAGTAAAAAGCATTAACATTCTTTCATCCTCCCAGCTACAGATTGTAAACAGAGAATATTTGTGATACTTGAATACCTAATATAAGCAGAGAAGAACTGCAATTTTTCCCCTTATCAAGTCAGACTATGCCTACACGTGATTCCTAAATATGACAAGGGTTTGTCCAACTAAAACCTACTAAAAGATAGAGGACAAAAACATCTTTCCCTGACTAGTAGTTTGTGTTAACTCTTTAAAGGGATGTCATGCCCACCATGTATCCATTACCAGTTGCCACCACTGAAATTTATGCCTACTTAAGCCATCTCTCCAATCTATCTATTTACTAAAAATAGAGACGCATATTTTCTTGAACAATCTTGTTTCCACATTGCAAGACCTTCAGCTATCTATCTAGTTTCCCCTAGTGCTTCTTGATGTACCTTGTGCATCCCTGTCAACCTAAATTATTTCCGAAGTAAACAGGTACTTTATGCAGAAGGAGGACCAACAGGAAACGTATGTGCAGGAATGTTCAGGGGATAGTACCTACACGTGATTCCTAAATATGACAAGGGTTTGTCCAATTAAAACCTACTAAAAGATAGAGGACAAAAACATCTTTCCCTGACTAGCAGGTTACTTTAACTCTTTAAAGGGATGTCATGCCCACCATGTATCCATTATCAGTTGCCACCTCTGAAACAATTTTTATGCCTACTTAAGCCATCTCTCCGATCTATCTATTTACTAAAAATAAAGATGCCTATTTTCTTGAACAATCTTGTTTCCACATTGCAAGACCTTCAGCTATCTATCTAGTTTCTCCTACTGCTTCTTGATGTATCTTGTGCATCCCCATCAACCTAAATTATTTCCGAAGTAAACAGGTACTTTATGTAGAAGGACCAACAGGAAACCTATGTGCAGGAATGTTCAGGGGATACTAACTCCCCCGTCAAGCCTTCAATATGGCACATTGAGTTAACTCAATAGGATCTCAATATTTGTGTAAAAAGCATTCACATTCTGCCATCCCCCCAGCAGCCACTGATTGTAACTGAGAATATTTGTGCTGAACTCGAATACCTAATATAAGCAGAGAAGAAGTGCAATTCTGCCCTTTATCAGGTAGGATTGTGCCAACACGTGGCTCCAAAATATGACAAGGGTTTCTCAAATTAAAACCCACTAAAGGATAGAGGACAAAAACATCTTTCCCTGACCAGTCGTTGGCTTTAACTCTTTAGAAAGATGTCATGTCCACCACGTATCCATTGCCAGTTGCCACCTCTGATCCAATTTGTATTCCTACTTACGCCATCTCTCCAATCTATCTCGTTATTAAAAAGAAAAACATGCGTATTTTCTTGAATAATCATGTTTCCACATTGCGAGACATTGAGCTATTTAGTTTCTATAATGCTTCTTGATCTATCTTGTGCATCCCCGTCAACCTAAATTATTTCTGAAAGGCACAGGTATTTTATGGAAAAAAAGGATCGATAGGAAATTTATGTGCATGAATGTTCAAGGGACACTACCTTCACTATTGAGCCTTACTATAGCACATTGACTTAATCTAATCTCAATATTTGAGTGCCTTGTACTCCATCAGAGATGTGTGTATTAATTTTCTTATAAACTGAGAAATAGACCAATGCAGAATATACTAAAAGCTGAGTGACCACACAGTCATTATTCTCAAGCAAAAATGATATAAAATGAGCTCTAGCAATTCTTGAAAGTAGAAACATTACAAACACAAATACAGAATCAACTAAAAGATCTCAGGTGTTATTCTTCTCAAGCAAAGATGACTAAAAATAACATCCAAAAGGTCCAACAAAGTTGAAACGACGTGACAATTACTGCACTAGACCAAGAGAAGCTTCAATTGAAACATTACTGAACAGAAAACTAAACGGATTGCAAGAAAAACAATAAATAAAAAGTTCCAAACAATTCAAAAAGAGATTCAGGATTCTGTTCTTAAAAACATGGTTCACCTATTACAAAACTAAGGAATGCAACCATAACATAAAATAAAGGTACTTTTATTATGTCAAAAAAATGCCCAAGATAAAGGTCAATGGGACTAGAAAGTGCAATCAGTGATACTAGTCTGTAGGGGTGTCCAATGCTAATCAGAAGGCATCAAGCAAAATACAACATGAACCACGAGAAAACGTGAACCAAATATTACATCAAAGAAGAGGAAAGAAGAGAGAATACAAGAGAGCAGCTACAAGTCCATGAAACAATTAACATAAAATATGAGATCGAACTGCTAGCCAGTTAATAGCTCTCAATAAAAATCATTTTGGCATACAACATCAGTTAGGCTGTCATGCCTTGTGCAGATATGAAGTAAACCATAGCAAAACACAGACTTGAGTTCATTAAATTTACCTTGACTTGTAGAAAATACATTTGATAACTAGCATTTTACTTTTATCAGCAATTATGAAAAAATTTGGAAGTGTGACACAGCAATATAAAAAGTTAAGAAGGGCAAAACATTAACGGAAAGTAGCACTTACAGCAGAAAGGCTTTTTGAATTTGATGCAGATGACCCTGAGTTTATGCAAAATTGTAAATATTAAAATAACATTATATGCTATATAGAGGACGTTTCCAGTTCCACTTTTGCAGAGTCTAAACTGTAATTTAGGGAATTGTGCCCATAATAAAGGCCTCTGGCTCAATTCCCATTGCAGCACCTACTAATGCAACAGTGCATGCCTTAGTCACAAAACTTATATGGTAAAGAATATAAACTGTACAGGTTCCAAGAAAATTGGATGAAATTAATGGTGATATCAAAGTATAAGGACTTCAACACAATGGGATGGCTGCATCAGACCAATTGGTTGAGTGATTTCCTTCGGCAGTAATTGGGATTTTCATATGCCCCAACACTATGGAATGGCTGAAGCTTGATATCCCCAGGTCATGACAATAATTTGACCCTTTTAAAGGACTTATCCAGCTTCCATAACCACACTGGCAACTGAATAATACCCAGCACTATGAACAAAATAACTTCATATATTGCGTGTAGAATCCATTGAAAAACGTCAATTGCCTGGGCAATACTAGATAGTACATCGACCACCAAATACCCTGGACAAATTATAGCCCAATTCTCAATACCGTGGGTTCATTTTCCCTTGGACTGATATTGATTCCAGAGAATACTACTTTGGTCACAATGCCAATAACAAATGTGTCCTAACATTGCAACTCACTATTGAGTGCAACATGCTCCGCCACCTTGGGGTTGCATCCAGTCCACTATTACTAGAATCCCAACCCAACCATTTTTATACACAAGATGACATAACCCTCAACTCTTTTGTTCGGGGTGAGGAAACTGCACCTTGATATCAAACTGGTAAGAGGAGCATGAAGCTCAGTGGTAGAGCAACCTGCACACGAGGAGCCCTTATGGGTTTGATATCAAGCTGTGGACTGCTACTTCACACCCCATCTCAAGCCACACTTTATCTTAGGCAGTAGCAATCCGCACCTTTGGATCGAACTGGTAAGGGTGCTCTGCATGAGGGGTATGTAGTGGCAGAGCAGCCCAACGCCAGGCACCCTTACCAGAATGATATCAGGATGTGGACTGCCATCACAACACCAACTTCTCAAGAAAAAACATTTACTTAAGCCTCATATCCATCCGCAAACACTTGCCTCTGATACCATGTTGGAATTTGGACTGATACCATGTTGGAATTTGGACAGGAAAGGAATTGAACCCTGGATCTGCCCCCGGCTCGTGAGCTGCTCTACCACTGGGTACATACCCGTTTTATGACAGGCAACCTTGTTTGTGTCGATAGTCACATCCAACAACTATGGTCAGATGAATAACCTTGGCACCAGCCATTATCACTTCAGCTAGGGCATTGCTCTTTAATGCAGAAGATTTCTCCATTGCCATGGACAAAGGAAACTCATCACCAACTACATTATCATAAAGTTGTGTCAATTCCATACAAACAAACAAACAAAAAAACCCTAGGGCTGGTACCCAGGAAGGACAAAGACGAAGCCTCAAAATCAGAGGCCATTTACCGCATTCCTGTAAATTCATGCAAACTTGACAAACGGTACCACAGCAAGGGGGCCTAGCTCCCAGACCAAAACTGCAAAGAGCGCAACAAAATGCAAATCCTTTGTTCTGCTTACTGAACGGTTCATGTCAAACCAAAATTCCTAAAGTGAAAAAACCAACCAAACAAAAAAACAAATCATATCCTAGCAACCCAACAAAGGCAAAGAAAAATGCAATTCTTTGTTTTAGTTTTCCAAGCTTTCAAAATAAATGTACAGTCTACAACCGAAACAAGGAAAAGCCATTACCCAACTCTCAGATAAAACCAATGAATTAACAGCTCCTTGCTCTATTTTCTCTAAATTTTCAACACAATTGAAAATTTGATAGAAAGAATACAGCAAAATATATCCTATTTGTTATTTTCTTTTAATTTTTTTACTTTAATGCAACAAAAATTGAAGCCTCGCCATAATTTCGATAGACAAACACTACCAGTGCCATGAGTTTTGTGAACCGGAAACGCAGAAATCCAAACAAAAAAAGGAAAACAGGGGATTCTCAGAAACTAATATAGAACGATCTTGTCAAAAAAACAGATAATTTGATGCTAGCGCCCGCAAAGTACCTTACGTCGGGCTGATCATTTATGCCCTGACCGCACCAGAAGAATGGATTGGCCGGCTGCCCCACGCCTACATCATCCAACAATGGCTCGTCGAAATATGACAGCCACTTATTGCTCTGCGGAGAGCTCATTCTGGCTTCTCTCGAATTCGAACACTTGTCCTCCTGTTATCTGAAACCCTAATCACCAAACCGGCCCTGTCAAAACAAAAAATGACCGGAGGAGATTCGAGGTGTCCAGCTAGGTCCTATGGAGGCCCAAGCGAGAACCAGCAAAAAAAACAGACTTTAGTGGAAAATTTCAGATCTCCCCGGCTGTTTTCATGGCCAGCGGTACAAGTTGTAAAAGTAAAGAGGAACGTCAGGCCATGACTTCGTTTTAACTCGTTTTCTTTTTAATTTATTTTTCATTTTAATGCTTTGACTCTTCCCACACGATAAAGCTAATGATGAAATTCGCCCCAAATTCGATGAAATTACGTGGAATTAACGACAAAGAGGACACGATAAGATGTTGTGCTGGAGACTCACTGAAACTTCAACTTAAATATGATCTTTATTTTTGCTTTTGTGGTCTCTCACGTTTCACAATTATTTTTGTTTATTTAATATATAAATTTGTTTCTTTAATTTATAAGTTACAATTTTATAATATTGAATTTATACTGACAAAAGTTAAAAAATGCTCAGTAAAAGTGGAATTTTTTTTGTTACTATGATTTTTTGCTTAATTTTGTTAAAGGTGAGTAAATGGTGGATTTGACCCTAAAATACAATGCATAGTAAAGCATAAAATTATGGTGAATAATTAATGAACTATATGTAGTTTCACCGTTTATAAAATATTTAAAATAAAAGAAAATAGATATTTGTATAACCTACAAAACTCATCAAATTTACCAAATTTATTTAGATAGTTAATGTAACGCCTTGTGGATTGTGCGACGGGTGCCGCCCAGCGCCCGGGCGCGCATGCATGACCACACGAAGGCGACTTCGCACAAAATGCGACGTTACACCGAACAGCAATGCGACGAAAGGCACGCATGCATGACCACACGAAGGCGACTTCGCACAAAATGCGACGTTACACCGACAGCAATGCGACGAAAGGCAGACAGCGAGCGAACGACATTTATGCGACTAAGTGTTGAGCGTTTTATATGGCGATTGGAAGGAGGCTTGCACGATGGCAAGGCCAACATACGATGAAGGCTTTTGGGGTGCGTTATGGTGGATTTGGGGGTCGTCCAAGGGGCTACCACCCACACATAACTCACGATGGATGCATATATATGTATGAGCGTGGGAGCTCATTGTTCATCAATCGAACTCACTCGCATTCTTCGCAGAGGCAAGTAGAAGTGCGCACTTGGAAAGGGAGATGTGCACTAGCTCTTGGTGGTTGTACGCTTGGGTTATGACTTGGAGATAAGTCGAAGATTGAGTAGGTGTACTCTGGGTGGATTCTGTGGTTCGATTTTGGTGTAGACTTGGCATGGGATTTTAGGTGGCTCGTGTGAGCACCGTTCTTTATATGAGAGGGCACAAAACTATTGTAAGGCAAGATTGCCTCTCTTTGTAAAATTTGGCTAAGTGTTGGCTTGGAGTTTGCCAAGCACACTTGTACATTGTATTATTGGAAAACTGATATAATATACATTGTTGGGCAGACTGTTCGGGAGTTGCCCCTCCCCTTTATATCATGCGATTGTTGTTCTTTTATAATTGTTGTGGATAATGAATAAGTATGGGTGTTCATTGATATAAAGGTTAATTGCATTTTATACTTGGTTGCGAAACACAAAATAAGTACACGGTTGTGAATTAGGCGTAGTCCATGTGCACAAGTATTGTTAAAAAGAAAGTGTTCGGTGGTGCCGCACCTCGTCGGCACGGTTGAAAGACCACCGTAGGCTTGGGGGCGTGACAGTTAAGGTGGTAGATTGAATGGCTTAAAATATTTTAATTGTCTAACATTAGATAATGGTGCAAATAAGTACACATTGGCGACTAGGGGAGTTGTTTTCAAAAAGAAACACGTTAAAACTTAATAAAGGTTTAAAATAAAAGAAAATAAATATTTGTATAAAAGTTATTTAATAA
>APFE031327328.1:50738-64634 GCA_000404065.3 Pinus taeda
GGTGGTGGTGGTGGTTAACGTCCGCTAAGACCAAACATTGGTCTATCAGACCTAAGGAAACAAATTATTTATTTTGATTTAAGATTTTATTCCTATGCTCAAAAAGCTTGGAGAGAAGCCTCCGGAGCTCACTATAATTTTGACATTGTAAAAGGTTAGGAAGGTCAGTATTGTAACAAAGATTGTGAAACTGAGATCTAATGTAGTTGTACGTGGGGAACTCCAAAAGGAAGTGGTTTTCATCCTCGATGTTCCTATTCTCACATATATGGCAAATCTTTTCCATCCATGGTGTTTTAGGAATTGCCCAACAACCTTGATGAAAACGAAGAGACCCTTTGATGAAAACGAAGTCTCGGGTCTCTTCGTTTCCAAAATTATTTTACAAATCATTTCTCAGGCCTGTGGGTTATGGGCCCAAGAAACCTATCAGGGCAGTTCTAACCTCTGAACTTTCCCAATTCCACTTAGGTCGATTCTAGAATCCTCATACTGGCCGTGAGGATCGAACTTTCATACAAGTCGTCGGCGTTAGAATCTTGAAATTTACCGAGCGACGTTTCTTCCTCTGGATTGGAATTTTTATCCAGCCATTCATCGAG
Organism: Pinus taeda; assembly: GCA_000404065.3. Classification (NCBI taxonomy): domain Eukaryota; kingdom Viridiplantae; phylum Streptophyta; class Pinopsida; order Pinales; family Pinaceae; genus Pinus; species Pinus taeda. Next base: position 51,341 of record APFE031327328.1, read on the forward strand.
CTCTCTGCGAGCCTCTAGCAGAGAATCATAGAAATCATATTTCCGCCTCCTTCCTCACATTAATGCCTGTGTTTATCTCACCATTCGCATGCCGGTTTCGAAGTTTTGTGACAATAGCAATTGGATTCAAACCTGCATTTTCAGCCAGCGTGTATGGAATAACTTCTAGTGCTTCAGCAAACGCACGAATAAAATAAATCTCCATTCCCTGCAAAGTCATTAGCCCACAAACCTAACTGCCTTGACATTTCAATCTCCGGCGCACCATCTTCGAACTGCTTCCACTGTCATCTCCAGAATGCTTCGATGCCTACGCTCTTGACTACCACGAGGATTCTATCTCTATCTTTGCAGTTTGTGTATCGACCACGTATTACAGAAAACTCTACTGACGCTGATTTAGAATTGCAGCCCCTCTTTGGTTCGTGCTTGAGGAAGCCCATCTTCATTGCCAATACGCCGGAAATGTCGTAGGCCAGGGCCGTTGCTGTGCCACTACAGAACAAATGGTCCACCGGGGTCTTCAATCCCACAACCTTTACAATGTATTCGCCCTTTCTTTTCCCTATATCTTCCAGGGCATTCCGATCACTTGCACTCTGCAAGTATCAAAGCTTTAACGCAACTTGGAGGCAGCTCTCCTCATGCCCTCTTCCTCCGTGTCTGCAAGTAATTTAACTCTTAATCCGCTTCACCGTTTGCCTTCCAAACTGTCCAGGCAAAAGTATTGGTCTGTATTCAAGAGAGCTTGACTCTTAACAACAGTCATGCGAGAGATCCATGACTCACATCCATGAAACAATGGGGAATTTCAACCAATAGCGACTGCTGTTAAATCAAACCTAAAATCATGCACACTGACATGCCTATTCTATGGCATTAACATTTTCATTTTCAACTGAAAAGAAAACCAAAAAAACACACAAAGACACAATTTCACGAAGATGAATTTTCATTATTTACAAACTCAGTTTACAGTTTTAAGGCATCTCAGCCTTAATCTAGATTTTCCCAACAACTACATTTTGCCCTCTCTCACACCCACAATTTTTCTTTTCCCTCTCCCTCTTGATTCCTAATTCACCCATGAATCCTTCACTTCTTATTACACATACATTCAGTTTTTAACTGATTTTTCTAACTAAAATTAGTTCATTAACCGAATCTTGCTCAAGGTTGGCCTGGCTGTCCATGTGGTCATCCACATGTCTTCTTCTTCTAATTTTTTTTCGTTGAGGTGTTCGGATGCTCCTGCATCAGACCTGTTTCACTATGGAGCTCATGAGAATTCGTTCTGATCTTTGCTATATTAATTTTCTTCTTTGAGCTAGTTAAAATAGAGAGATACTTTTGATCTTCTAGGGTGGGGTTGATGACATTCTTATAATAACTTAATTTTCTTTTAGCCGCTAAATCTGTCTCACAACACATTTTTTCTTTGAACTTAGAAGTAACAATATCTTTAATGTTATTAATATTTTGCAATGCATCATTCTGGTTGATCTCCCAATAGTTTAACCAGGTCCTTGTGTCTTTATGCCACCCCGGATTGAGCCTTAGGTGGTTTTGGCTGGAATTTAAAGCTAGCTTAGGAAGTCTATGGTTGTCCATGTTATTGAGTTTGTGCTTGAACAGCAAGAACCTAATCATAGCTAAGCTCTCAATAGGGGAAAGACCTGCTTCTATAAGGATACTCCACCTTTTCCCTTTAGATTAGATACTCCACCTTTACCTTGATGATGAACCACGTAAAGGGTTAGAAACATTGGCTCCAAAAAATCGTTCGGTGTGATCTCTCTCGGAAAATCTCTTCTAAACATTATAGATCACAGAAGTCTTAAAAAAAAATTTAACCAAAATATTAAATTATAATATAAGCATTGCACTAATTTTATGTTTGTTATAACTTAATGTTTACAAGAAAATTAAATATAGAAAAGCATCCTACTCCATCATATAAAGTTTGTTGAATTATTATTATTTCTGAATAATACATTATATTAATTTAAATATACTTATATCACCCTTAAAATTATTAATAAAATTAATCTAGTCAAAAGAGAATAACAACAAACCTTTTATTAATTAAAAATATTAAAAGATAAAAGCACGTTATTTTATACTTTTAATATATTAAATTGTTTCCTGTCCTCTTATATTATGATTAATATTGTGAAAAAATGTCATAATTTCCCACTTTGATTGGAGCTTCAAGCTTTAGATAAAAGTGAAACATAGATTGTTAGAATCACTTTTGACGATGGATTGTGACCGGACGGTTTAGGAGTGTGCGTGGGTTGCATCTCAACGTTGACACGAGAGGTGGATGGAAGAGAAGCGGATATATGCGGAGAAAATTGTGAGTTCACAAATGGGGTAGCTTCTATGGAAATGATTACACTTTTGTTTTTTTGGGCCAAAGACTAACTTATGAGGAAGAGACCTATTCAAATTTGTTTTTAATAGAAAATATTATTTTATTTTATAATTTATAGGTTGGTGTTTATAAATCAATTTTGTTTATTAAAAAAATATATGGGAAATGTATTTATGGTATAAAATTTAATGAATTTAATAATTAAAAATGTATTATTTTGAAGAGGTTATGTGTTGAAATTTAGAGGGTGGTAAATAAGTAATTATATGTTGAAATCTAAAGTATGCCATTTTTTTTAGATTTTAGTAGTCAAATTATTACATGGAGTGGGTCTCTCGTTTCACAAACAAAGGGGTCTCATACACCAATTTGGTGTATGGCTCGTTTGTGATCTTAAGATAAGATTATTATAACTGTAACTTGAGTGGGGCTAATGGTTATGAACATGTGTTTCCTCCTAAGAGGTCATAGGTTCAAATCTAGAGACAGATAGAGTATGTACACTTCCATAATCTAAATTTTTTAAACCATGGTGAATTGGTAACTCATTGGAGTAATTTGGGCAATGCCCAAGATCAAACCCAGCGACTACCATTATAACACCAATAATGTATCCAATAACACGTAAGCTAGATATACCGAGAATTTATGGCTTAACAAGAGTCGAGAATCCACGAGGGTGGTGCTGGGGGGGGGGGGGGGATACTTTTTGCCTTATCACAACGGCCAAAGCACCCCCCCCCGCCATGGGATTTGAAACTGGGTGGAGGGGATAACATCCCATTATGCCAACCACTTAAGTGTCCCGCGAGGAGACGTATAGCTCCATTGACTTTAACAGTCAAATAGTTGCATGAAGTGGAGTCCTTTGTCCCATAAACAAGGAGGTCATATACATCAATTTAATGTTTGGTTTAGTTGCGACCCTAAAATTAGATTATTATTATTATTGTTATTCTATGATGCCCAAATTTTAGGTGTATTTGGCATAATTAAACTAACATAAAAGTTTGTATTTCCCAATAAAAAACACTCTTTGAAATAATAATATGTATGTGGATGAGTCAACTAGGTCTAGCTTAGCTTTGGTGGTTAAGAGGTGCAGTTGTTGTTATCTACTCAAGTTCAAACCTTGCTTCTGACACGTTTATCCTCCATGGGGCAATTGGGTCTGACAACACACCAACAAACTTGTTCTTGCTTGAGTGCTTAAAGGTATAACAAGATGTTTCTAAACACCTCAATCCCAAGAGTTAGCTCAATCAGTTTGACTTACAATGTGGAAATTGTATTGGTCAAGGTGATAATGAGGGGGAACCCACTTAGGAATATTGGGATCAAGCATACACGTGGAATATCAACAACATTTACCCTAAGAGTCATTCACGAAATGTGATGAAGCACTAAAAGGGTTTCTCTGAGGAAGTTATATATATATATATATACCAAAATTAAGTGTAACATATATGAATCCAATCAAACACCTTTTTTAAGTCCTTCCTTTTATGATTGGAATTGAGATAAGGAAGTACTTAAAAAAGGTGTTTGATTAGATTCATATATGTTACACTTAATTTTGGTCCTTTACATCATTGGAGTTGAGTTTGACCATCATTGTTTTCTTAACCAATGAGTTGCATATTGCATGGATTAACACTAATAGACTTTATTGTACATTTACTAGTCATAACCTGGTGCAACTAGTATGGAAATCATGATGTGCATGGACCCTATTGATGCATCCCACTTGTGTTGCTAGTGAATAGGACATGCCTACCAAAAATGATGGCCCAAAAAATTGTGCAAGTGCAATTCTCAACCAATTTCCTTTTTACACTAAACACTTGTAGGGTCATGATCTCTCTCAGCAACTTGTATGGTTCATCTCTAAAATTGAGGTAGACTTAGATATATGGTTCTCACTCCTATGCTAGTGAAATTCAGGCTAAGCTTGGCCAATATCTTCTTATCATTGGTGTCAATGTTGAGGGAATCATCTTAGTTCTCTGGAATTTTCTTGTCTTGAGATAGTTTGAATAGAATCACCATTGATCCTTTCACCACATTGATAGATCGAGAGTCTTGTATCAAGGGAGAGTTATGTCACATATAGGTGAACATGGAGGGATGGACACCTGGTGATGGAGGTGTTGCAACAAGATCACACATGGTTTGTTTGTTCTACATGTGATTTGTTTATCGATATAAATTTACCTTCTTTCCTCTTCCTAATTTCTTGTGTTGTTCTTATGCATGATTTTTTTTTTTTTTTTTCCTATCTGTGTAAAGACTGATCTAATATATTAAAAAAGAGAAAAAGATATTTACAAAGAGGCATTACCCTCTGAGAGAGTCATGAATCTCTCTCTGTCAAGAGACCATTACAAAACTGAGCTTGTTTACTGCTCTTACAGCATAATTCAACTTGTCAATCAGAGCAGGAAAGCAAAAACTTGCAAACAAAAAGCATTAACCTGTCATAGTTAAACTGGACAATTGACAAACAGCATAAGATAACTAGCCTTGACAGCAAACGATATATCACCGCGCGAAGAGTTTCGATGAACAAACAGAAAACAGACATTAAACTCAAAAAACCAGAGGCCTGCCTGGTATCTTCCTCCGCTATGTGGTCTTTGTCCGGGAGCTTCACCTCCAGTGCCTTCCTCCTCGTCTGATTCAGGTACCCAATCGATCATGAGACCATCTTGCACATCAGTGAGCTTTACTCCTGGGGGGAGCTTGGGAATCAACCGATTGCGGTGGAAATGGTCCGGCCACTTCTTCGTTTGGTCTGTCTGAGCTGCACCGTGCTGAAGTTCCGCCTTTCCTTTGTCTTTCTCCTCCATACCTGTCTGCTGATGGCTAATGCGGTGATCCTCCAGTTGTCCTTGGACTGCCGTAGTTATGGGGGAGTGAAGCGGGTCCGTGGAGGCTGACTGCTCGCTGGTGGTGTCCTCCTCCTGCATCGTGTCTTCCAAAGGGGTAGGAGAGCGTTCCCCCTCTGAGTTCTCAGAACTGACGTGTTCTTCCTCTTCTTCAGAGAAAATCACCGTGACCATTGTCGTGACTCTAGGTCTGTCTAACCTGCTCTTAAAGCGAAATTTCGCTGTTTGTACTGAGTTATTGAGCGAAGTATCCGAGTCCTCCGAGGCTTGGGTGGCGGGGTAAGCCGTTGATAACGGTGAAACTCTTCATGGAGGCAACCTTCCCCTGCCTCACGTTCCTCCCCTGTTACCTGCATGTCGGCCCCTTCGTCGAGTCGCTCTAAAACGGGGCGGCATCTTCAGAATTGGCAGCGAACCGGTCACACTCCCCCACCACAACTGAAGACCCGTATGCTGCGAATTGCCCGAGTTCTCATTGGTGACAGTACAGAAGCCTGCTCTGAGTCGCCCCACTGCCCAGTTTCGCCCCAATTCCTGCAGAGAGAACTCAATTATACACTTTTGACTCCCCCAATTCTCTGTTTCTATCGAAGCCGAAGAGGGGAACCTCACATTTAACGTTAACCCCCAACTGGTGCGCCCGGGATTCTGCTCTTGTGGTGGCTTCACCCTTTGTGGTAGGGCGGACCAACCTAAAATCCCGCCTCCGGCACTTTCAGGCCGAATTCTCTCATAACCTGCACCACCATCCAACGGACTGTTCGCCACAGCACTGTCTAAACTCTCTCGGCCTTGCTTCATCCTGCCTTGGTTAATGCTTTTTCCTCCCTCTGCCTGTGTACTTGTTCTCTGAAGGCGTATTGAATGGCATTCAATACCCATTGCCTCGTCAATTGAAACCATACAAAGTTCCTTCCTGGCCACCTGCCTCCATGTGCCTGCGCGTGGCTTCATGGCATGCTTCTTAAATGACATGTGAGTCACCCGCATCTGGGTGTTCTTATGCATGATTGTTAGTCCCTACCAAAACATGGAATTTAATTTTATATTCAAGTACTTTGGTTTTGCACTAGTGTAATTTTGTGTTACATATTTTTATGAAGTTTTCCAATGTTTTCAAAAACAATTTTTATTATTGAAATGAACTTTTTGAAAATTAAAATTATTTTTGTAGAAGTTAGTGGAGAAACAGAGATCCCTAAAAGTGTAATTTTATTTTAAAACATAAAATATTTAATATTTAATAAATAAAAAAATGTGCTAAAAGTGGTATGCAACAACTTTCGCATGTCATTGTTGACTTTTACTAGTTAAAAGACAAAATAAAATGATTATTATACCTTCTCAAGCGATATCTTACTTTTTATTTAATCAATTTTACACATTTTTATTTTCATGTTTTTATGAGAACAAGTATTTGTTGATGTGGCCAATATTGTAACTTTTGCATGTTTTTATGATTTTTCATTTACTTTTTTATCTGTATTTTTTTACAAAGTGGGAAAAATTATCATAATTTAATTGTCAAACTAACAATGGAGATAGGGATTACTAGTTGTTATCCACAAATATAGGGTGGCTAGTCATTATTGTTCAAGAAAAAACAACCGTTTGGAATTACCAGTTGATGGTCTGTAAGTGAGTAGGACAGAGGGTCTGTGAGTAGTACTGATGGTGTGTAAGTGAGTAGGCTTTCAGTCCTGCAAAATACCTTTAGGTCTTGCATTATTAACCTATTTCCTTAGAATATGAACTATTAACTAACCAAACACAATTTTAAGACATACTTCAAACTCAATTACTTTTATAATTTATACTTATATTTTTATATTTATTTTTTTATATTAAACTTTATATTTATTTATTTTAATATTCATAATAGACTCCTTAAAATACAAGAATTAAATTACCTTAAAAGTAATTAAGATAATTTTGTATTCATTAGGATGAAGTTTTTGTGATTGAGATAAGTTTACTTGATCAAATTTCAATTGTATTTTAAAAAATATCTCAATTTACCCTTCTCCATTGTACTTCACTTCATATTTGGAAGCATTAGATCAAAGTCAATATTGTCTGTAATGTGTTATCATATGCACTTTATTCATCATTAGATCTAGAAAAGAAAGTCAATATTATCTATTGATCCAAATGGAAAATGGCATCAACCCATGGTACTCATCCACCCATATTATTCATCGACCCATGGAATTTACCTATGGTATTGTAAATGGCATCCACCCGTGGTATTGTAAAATCCACCCATGGTATTCATTCACCCATGGAATTGACCCGTGGTATTGTAACTGAAAAATACTATAAGTAACAAGTTACATTTTGTAAAAGGACAGATTGTCTGCCACAATGTAGCCTTTACAATTTAGAGGCATGTAGCCACCACATCTCTTCTCAGAGATAAGCTACCATCGCCCCTAGCTGGTTTATTTCCATTACTGTTTGTAAGCATATTTCAGTATTTTACATTAATGAAATGAAGTATTATTTCCGCTGCATCTTTGTGTATATGGTTATCTCTGCAATTTGTTGCGTTCCTGTTTAAATCTGGATCATCTATAATATGCTATCAACTCACTTGCTAAAAATCCATTAGCTACCAATAATAAAAAAATCCCTATAACAATATGTCACATTAAACTAATAAGTCATTGTTATAACATTAAACTAATACGTTAATGACCATTTACATATTAAAGTAAAATCACCATTTATGGAAATGAGGAATGACCATTTAAAACAAATGTTTACATATTAAAGTAAAATCACCATTTATGGAAATGAGGAAAAGATGCACTTTACTAATGGCGAGAATATGTCATTTTCATGTTAGTAATGGTCGTTTGATTTATGATGAGTTTGATTCCCTAGAGAATTCCATTTTGGAAGATCTAATAATATGAACATGTGCACTTCCAATTCTAACTGAGTTTGACATGCACAGTAGTGAATATATTTGTATGTTTTTTCAATTAATATTTATATTTTTGTGGTTAGAAATATTAATTCTATATTATTTTATATAAAAAATTAATTAAAATAGAAATTCAATTAACGATAATAAAGTCTCAACAAAATAGATGTATAATATATTATTTTTAGTATTATAATATATTATTTTTAGTATTTGGAATCATTTAAACTAGATGATCTTTAAGAAGAACATTAAATTTTTTATTAATATTTTGAAAAGAGATTAGTATTTATGTGTTTTTTGAAAAGGTAATTTTTAAATGAATAATGTCTTATTATAATGATAATCTTTGACTAAAGGTATTTGGCTCTTTATCTTTATAAATAGCTTTTGTTACTTTAAATTTTAATTATTGGTGCTTCACATTAGAGTGGGCCATATCACATTGATTGACTACTAACAATATAATGGGCCTTATCTATTACCTAACATATTGGGATCTCATTATTCCATCTTATTTTGAAAAGTGTTGCCCTCGATGTTTACACTTATAAGTTACATCCATAAGCCAAGGTCCCATATATTAGTGTCATCTCCAGTGCTCATAAAGGTCCCATATATTAGTGTCATCTCCAATGCTCATAAAGGTCTCATATATTAGTGTCATCCTCAATGCTCATAATGAAGAGGTCCATGAGGTTCATCCATAAGCAAGGGTCTTATCTATGAGTGCTTATGATAACTCCCAACTCATGATCCATGAAATTGGTAAATAGTTGAGTGTTTTGATAAAGATGCTCACCATAGTGATATAGATCTAATTATCATTTCAACAATATGTTAGGACCATCTATAACAAAAATATCACCCAAATGGAAATAAAGAGTTAGTTGTGGATCTAGAGGGAACATTATTACTGGAGGAGATTCAAAGTATACATGGTTGGTCAAATCTTGCTCATGGATTTCATTAGTGATTTTCACTTGATGTAAAGGATTAAAACGAATTGCACTCAATGGAAGATTCAAATGAAACATAACATTCCATACATGTCATAACAAAATGGTGTTGAGAAAATAAATAGTCACACATTAAAAGAGATGGCAAATTTTATGATCAAATTTAAGCGATTAGGTCCTCATTTTTGGGTATAAGCTATTAATTATGCAAATTGCATAATTCACCATACTCCCACAAAAGGACTTAAAAGTTATGACACTGCAATAAGCATGGAGTAACATTAAAACAAATGTAAGCCACTATTGTATGATTAGTAGTGAAGCATGGGCTCACATTTTTTATGAGAAAGAAAGCATTACAACCCAAGAGCGAGAATTGCATATGAATAGTTTGAAGATGTTCGATTATATACTCCTTCAATCTAAGCCAATAGAATTATTATTAGGAGAGACATCAAGATTCATTAAGATCTCCTAGGCAATGTTCGTAATTCAACATCTATACCATCATTAGCTTGAGATCCATATTTGGAAAATGTGTAATCCCCTATTTCCAAATTTTCTACTAGTGCCCCTTTTCTAGTTTCTTCTTCTTCAAATGATCATAGTGAGGATGAAGATTCAACTTTACCTACTCACCATCTTCTAGTTGAGTCCATTCAAATAAATCAATTGCAGCTCCACAACTACTTAGATGTGTCTTCACAACATGAGAAGCGGCTAGTGATTTTGACAACGATCCTTCAAATCAATGCCATACATGTTCATAATTATAGTCAACCTCCTCTCTTTTGTCTCGAACTCCAATTACTTGTGATACAAAGACATTTGTAGAAGCTTATAGCCATCTAAATTTGGATACATCAACTAATGAAGAATATAATTCCTTAATCATGGATGATACTTTGGATCTTGTCCCCCTTCTAAGAGAAAAATATAGTCAAATGTAAATGGTCATATAGGACTAAGTATGCAACAAATGGAGGAGTTGATAGACAAAAGGCACAATTAGTTTCTAAAGGACTTACTTGAGTAGAATAAATTGATTATATTGAAACCTTTACCCTTGTAAACAAAATGATTTTCATCTACCTTGGACTAGCCATTGTAACATCATATGAATGGGAGCTCCGTCAAACAAATGCTAAATTTACCTTCTTGCATAAGGATATACAAGAAGAAAATTACATGGAACAACCACCAAAGTTTATGATTATCAGTTCATTGTGCAAGGGGTTATGTAATGGCCTATGTTTAGTGACATAAAGCTTAGAAACATTTCAAAAGAATTTATTGAAGTTATATCTAAGTTTTTCCCAAGTTTTACAACAAATTAGAGCCTATCGAATGCCTATAGCTAGCACTACGAAAAATATTTCATGGTGCGCTATGAAAATATTTCGTAGTGTGCTACAAAATATTTTGAAATATGAGTTTCCAAACTACTTTTCAAGTGCCCAAACCAATTTTCAAGAATATTTACCCTTATTAAAACTTGATGTGACATTTCGCAAAGTTTTCAAGCCTAAGAGAGGGATTTTAAATTAAACCCTAAAACAACAGTTTTCCCTAAAATGATAGTTTCCAACATTTTTCTTGTTTTAGCCACTATGTTCAAACACATATTTCAAATAGGTGGTAATGAATTTCAAAAAACCAAAAGAGGTTTTTGTTGAAAATGGGATGATTTAAAAAAACCTCTTTCAGATTTTACCCAGGCATCATGATTTGGAAATTACAGAGGAATTTTTTAGGCCTATTTTTTCAAATTTTGTAATTCTATTATTTTCCAATTTTAGTCATTATTTTCAAATGCAGTTTCCGAACATATGGAAATGAATTTGTAAAATCCAAAAGATTTTTTAATTGGTGAGGTACCAATTTAAAGAAGTCTATCTCTTTTTTTACCTAGCTAGCATGGTTTGAAGGATATGAAGGAATATTTGCAACCTATTTTCCAGGATTTAAATATTTAATTATTTATTGTTTTAGCCATCCACTTTAGGTGTGGTTTTCTAGAATATGAAGATAAATTTTCCAAATATGAAGTAGGTTTTTGTGGGAAGTGAGTTGATTTAAAAAAACCTCTTTTAGTTTTTACACATATATCATGGTTTGGGAGATCTGAATGCCTCATTGAAGTCTATTTAAAAAAACAAAAACAAAAAAACAAAAACAAAAACTAGATTTTTCGAAATTATGTTTCCTATAAAAATGCCAAGTCAACAACTGAAGGCCACCTCATTAAATTTGACTTGGGGACAATACTATAGATGGGTGAAGAGGTTTTTGAGATCCATTTATTTTGGATCTTGATGGTTATTGTAATTAATACTTTCCGAAACATTGTGGATCTCAGATTTATGTATTTTTCTCATATAATGAATGAAAGAGATGGAAGAAGGGTTGGACTTTGAAACAAAGTATTCCTTTGATGTGTGTGTGATCAAATTATTCATATTTTCAAGTGCCAAAAGGACTAGGATATTATGTTCATGATACAAAGATTCTTCTCATAATATGCTCAGTCAATTTCTTATGTGATAATTTCATTTCTAAGTGATATCATTTATATGTTATCTTCTGGTGTTTAAAATGAGATTATGTGATAGAATTCATTAGTTTAATGCTCTGCTTCATATGATTTAGACATCTGCATTATTTCTCCTAAATCTTGCAAGATTCATGTTTCATGGCCTATTATAGTGCATTGTTTCCTCTTTCTACTACCATTCATATGATGTTTGATATGTCTACAGTTTGCCATCTATCTTGCCTCTATCCCTCTTGATTCATACAATTGAGATCTTTTACATTTGAAACTTGATTTGTTGACCCCATTACCGAATGGATTAATTACTTCATCCCAACCACCACACTCAAAATCTAAAAACTCTACTGAAGATCTAGCCATTATTTTCATACACAACCAGTTGCTAAGCTTAGTGATAAGGTTGTCAGAGAGAGCTCTCTTTGGATTGAAGGGGCTAGACTTCAATCTACAAGCTTGGTTTGAAAAGGTTACCTTAGGGATTTTTTTGTTACAACCAAGAAAACTTTCTGAGTGCTAACATCTTGGCGACCATATTGGGGAAGAGTGACTCATCTTCCTAGAATCTATTACTATTATTTTAGATTTGATTCATGATGGTGGACATAAATCAAACACATGAGAGAGGTTATACATCATTTACCTGACAACTCCATTGTTAGCGAGATCCATAACTTAAAGTGTCACGGGCGACTCCACAATATCAAGATGGCTTCCATGGAGACTTACAAATCTATAAGGTATGCTCCAATGAATCGTGATGAGGAGCTTATGGATGAGGAAATCATAGGAACCCTTAATGAATTTTCATCCCAACAACAAATAATAACTTATTCTTTGTCTAAAATAGACCAAGATCCGGAGTTTGAAATGCATGTTCCTTCTCTTAAAAATGATGAAGATGTTCAAGTGATAAGTGACCAAGAGAGGGATTGTAATGATCAGTCAATAGTTTCTGTTTAAGTCATAGAAGAATGGAAAATTGTTTTAGATTATTTGGAAATTGTATAAAGTATTCAAGATATCACATCTCTTGAAAACACAAATTCAGAAAATTTAGAAGGTCAAGATGATGTTCTTGTTGAAGCATGTGAAGAAGCATCCTTAGTCACTCTTGTTCTATAAGACATGGTTGTTCCATTTGTAGTTTTTCATGAATCCTTCTCTGACATAAATGATTAAAAATTAGTGTTGCAACCAACAACCTTTTCTTGTCCAGAAAATTTTTGTTTGCAGCATTATGATAGCATTCAGATGGAGGTGTACGAGAAAGAAAATGTAGATGGAGGAGTTTCATATCAGAGTGACAAGATTTGGCAAAACTGTAATATCAGTGTTGATTCTTGGGAGGATCCCTTTTCAGCATGTTTGGAGTCAGAAAATAGACTCAATTTTTTTTTCAACATCTAGATTAGATTCAAATTTCAGTTAGAGCTATTGTTTTTAGTTTTTTTATTTCTTTTTTCAAGGAAGTGAGAGCAAAAAACAACAAATAGTCATTTGCTTGATTGGCTACGTTGGAAATTTGTAATTACTGGATTCAACAGTTGGTCTCAACAAGATTGAGTAGGAAGTAGTTGGTAATTAATA
>APFE031327328.1:65073-87433 GCA_000404065.3 Pinus taeda
TTTAATATTTAATATAGTTTTGGGTCACTTGGCACCATTCACAGTTAAATTAGGTAAGTTATATTATTAAAAAAAATCCATTGCCTAGTCACACCTGTATGTCTTTTACATTTTAAAGGATTTTGATTGGCTTACACATTATGACATGGAAATTCAGTGTTAACATTTTAAAATGAAAATTCCTCTAATGCGAGGAAAAAAACTCGAGTTAACTAGAATTTGACACTCTTGTTCACTTTTGGAAACTCATATGGTGGAATGTGATCTCTCTATCCTCATCTTTAGATTTTTCCTAAAAAATAAAAACTTACAAAAGTGGGAAAGAGCCATAAAGCATGTGGAAGCTTTTTCCTAAGCACAAAAGCATCTAAAAAGTGGAAAATGTCATTTTTATACGAGGAAACGTTATTCACCCAAAAGCTTTTGCCAAAATTGAGCTAATGAGGAATTTGGGAAATCTTCATAGCCTTCACTTTCCTATATATTGGAGGCTTGGTCATTGAGGAAATGACGGGAATTCGTGTATTGTCACGCTGCTGAGATCTATCTTGAGAGGGATGGTTTTGGATCTAGGAGTTAGGGGAGGTGTTGTTGCAACTGCATCTAATGGTTGCAACTTTCCTCCAACTCCTTTATTAATATAGATTAGTTGTTCTTCCTTCCATATGCTACTATTCATTCTTTACTTATCCTATCTAACTAATGAATGTATGGTATTTTGGTTTATATTTATTTATTCAGTAATATTTATATGTTTATGATAGTTTCAATTATCAAGATATTATGTTGTGAAGTTTTCTTTGTTCTCTATCTTGTGTGAAGGACCAAGATTTGGAGCTATCTAGGAGCGCTTCCCAGCTACACTAAAAACTCCAACAAGTCCTGCGTGCGAGGACTCACATGAATTCATTCTTCTTTTCTTAATCTATACTCTACATCTTGATCTACTAAGAATCCTAAGCCTTATAACAACCTTTCTCTTAATCAGTCTATATTAGGTTTCTGGGATAAACTGAGAGGGTTTTATGTTCATATAACTATGCATTAAATCCTACAGCAAAATGATATTTAGAAACTGTAATATATTTCACTATGTAATAAAATTAGTAAAATAGAAGTAAAAGTAAAACTCTAAATAAGAAGCCAAAAGTGGATGTAACCATCGATGCAACATTGGGAGTAGAATTGGATGTTAAACTAGCTATCAAAACAAGATGCAAATAATGAGACAAAAAGGGTTTTAAAGTAGAATTAAAAAAAGGTGCAAAACTAGACACAAAGAAGGGAACAAAACAGGGCATACAAAAAGATACCAAATTGGGCGCAAACAAGGATGCAAAAATGGACACCAAAATGAGGATGCAAAGAATGGTGTAAAATTAAGATGCAAAATTGGGTGCACAAAGGATGTAAAAAAAGGCACAAAACAAGAATCAAAATGGGACTAAAAAAGGGTGAAACTAATGATGCCGAAAATGATGCATAACTAGATGAAAATTCAAACTAAAATCTAGGTGCAAAATGAGATGCAAATGTGGACACAAAATGTGGCAGAAAAAAAGATGCAAATTTGGATGCCAAAAAGGATGCAAAATTAGACACCAAAAAGGATGCAAAATTCGACATAAAAAATGGTGAAAAATTAGACACAAATGTAGAAAAAATGGTGCGAAAATGGGCATAAAAATGGATCAAATTTGGATGCAAAATGAGGTGCAACAAATGATTCAAAACTTGGTGCAAAAACAAATGCAAAAGTAGACGAAAAATGGTTCAAAATTGAACGTAACATTAGTCACAAAATGGGGATTCAAAGGTGGACGCAACACATGGTCCAACATAGGGTGAAAATTTAGATGCTCAAAAGGATGCAAAATTGGATGCAATAAATGTTGTTAAAAATGATGTTAAATTGGATGCAATAAATGATGCAAAATTAGGTGCAAAATAGGATGCAAAAAAGTGAGACAAATGAAACGAAAAATTGGATGAAAAAAATGGTGCAAAAACGGATGAAAAATTAGGCACTAAATTAGATTCAACATATGGTGCAAAATTAGATGCAAAAATGGTGTAAAAAAAGGCAGAAAAATTGGTGCAAAAATAGATGTAAAAATAAGTACAAAATTAGAAGCAAAAAATGGCATAAGGCTAGATGCAAAAACTGGCACAAACTCGATGTAAAAAAATGCACTAAATTACATGCAAAAGATGGTGTAAAACTCGATGCAAATTATGACACAAAAATAGAAGGAAAGAATGGCACAAAACAGGAAGTAGAAAATGATGCAAAAAATGGCACAAAACAAGAAGTAGAAAATGATGCAAAAAATGGCACAAAACTAGAAGCAAAACCTGTTGTAAAACTAAATGCAAATCTTGGTGCAAAATATGATGCAAAAAATGATGCAAAATTTGGCGTAAAAAAATGATGCAAAATTTGGCGCAAAAAATGATGCTTAAAAAATTGTACAATAGAGCCAGATTTAGCGCTAGGTTACTCATCCCAATGGAGAGAAAAATACACTAAAATCTAGTGTTAAATCTGGCGTAAATTGCCTGTTTTGTTGTAGTTAATGCTCCATTATTGGAGCTAGTGATGTTCATTGTATACATGTGCCTTGGGACTTTTACTTAATGCTTGAAGCTTGATGGCCAACACATTTTCATGCATGGATTGTGAATATTTGTAAGATTGTTCTATGAATGTTTATGATTCATGTTTGTTTCCACCTGTACTAAAGTAGTTGACCTATTTCAGTTATTTTAGTGCTTATCTTATTGAAAATGTGTTATAATGGTTGTTGCAATCGCCACATTTATGTGGGCTATTCTTCTTGATGTTAGGCAATTATTTTTTGTTGCTTTTGTGCGCCTCTACTAGCGTGGTACTACTACCTCTCTTTTAAGAGGCCCACTTCTCCTCCCTCTACAATAGAAGAACCTTGATACACCTACAACTGAACATTCACCAGGCACACTTACTTGCTTTTTGCAAAGGCACATAGACGCTTCTCTCTCTTGCTGATAGCTAAAGCCAAGCCAAATATATAAGAATGCATGGCAACTGAGCCGACACTCCAAATGGGGCTCCTACTCCAAATGGTGTGAGGCCTAATTGGGACTTCACATCGGGGAGAACCCCTTGGTTGATGGATTTCCAACACTGTCAACAATAATCAATGATTATGATTATGTTATAGACATACAGTGCTTTAATGGCTCATTTATCCTCAATATTGATGACACTTGATCCATGACTTAGTACTCAATCGATCTATGATTTCTATTTAAAGGGCATGGAGGATAGTTTGCTTATAATTGTTTTGTGCGATATGTTCATATACTTTTCTTTTTTTGCATTAATATATTACCTCAAGTGTTCATGTTATTTGTGCCCATGGTTTGTTTCCCTCTTTTTAGGGTTTAACCATATAAACACAACTATAATTACTGTTGATTTATGTTGTGAGTGGTTCCCTTAAAGTGTTTGACTTGTACGAATATACTATTTTTTCAAACAAAGAGAAGTTTAAAATAGTTGTCATCTTATAAACAAAAAATGTCCATATACTATTCATCTTAAGTATCCTCTAAATCACACTATGTTAGTATTTATATTGTAATACTCACCTACAATGACGTATATGATGATAATTCCATTGCAGGTCTCCAAATTAGGTTTATATTATTCCATATTGTTATCTTGATAGGGTTTGGATGTTGCGATTTTAAAATGAGCGAAAACTTCCCTAGTATTACTTGGGTTTATTGTTATAACCCTAATTTAGAAATGACGTAATATTTATGCAACACCAATTTAATTCATAATAAAGAAATAACAATAAACCCAAAATAATGCAAGTGAGGTGAACTTAATTTCACATTGAAACTGCATAATAATAATGTAACGTGAGGATAAGATGAAAAATAAATACACCCATATTCGTTTCGAAGAGTTTGAGGTTGGAAATTTAATAGTTATAACTTATGTGATATTTCTTGGAATTACTACCATAAACTCATTTTAAAAAATACATATGATGATAATAATAAAACCTAAAACAATGTAAGTGAGATTAACTTAATTCCATATTAAAATTCTATAGAAATGATGTAGTGTGAGGATAATGAAAATTAACAATAACTTTTATTATACATGTTTTAGTCTTCAAAGAATTGCTTGGACAATAAGACTCAAAACCATTACAAGAAATACTTTTTATGAGCTCAAAATGTCATACATAGTGGAGAGGATAAAACATGTCTTCCAACCACATAAATGAAACCCAATTGACAATATATTTATATATAGTTTTTAAAAAGATAGAAATAATTCTCTTCTTATAGAGAAATTCTATGAGATTGATTAGGCATAGAATGTTAAACTCATTAATATTCATGGCTAAACATTGTCGTTATTCACCTCAATATCAATATATTCAAATTTTCATGCCTCTTTGGGCTTATAAGAATTACTCGTCTTGATTTTCAACATATTCAAATTTTTACCACGCAGGCTAACATGTCTCTGGAGAATAAAACTCGGGTAGAGGAGAATTAAACCCTTAATACTACCAATAAAGCTAGTGTCCTTTAACATAATTATTCAAAAATTTATATACAAGTGATTGGGTGGTTATGGGAAGGTATTTTTAATATTAAATTTAAAAATAAATATATGGAATCTTACTCATAAATCTCATTTTTAAAAATAATCATTTTAAAATTTTAATAATGTAAAATAAAAGATTGATATATGAAAAGATTAAGTAGGTACAAAAAGTCATTAACTATCAAAAAGTCTTTTTTTGCCAATAAGGAGGTTTATGTGAGCCTAGAGTCTAGAAAATTCATGACCACTAGGAAGAAAAAGGGGGTGAAGTTTAAAAAAATCTCAAAAGTTATAATGATGCCATTAGATCTCGAGTCCACATTTCGAGAGCCCCTTATGGATACTAGTATGCCTAGTAATCATCAGGCTAGCTTCAAGGTTGGATATGAGGATGTTGCTCTTCTACATTCTCGGGTCCTTAAAGAGGACCTTCCAGAATGATTATTATGTCCTTGAATGTGTGGGGATTAGGAATGAGCCCCGAGCATAGACCCCTCCATAGTTTGATTAGCATACACCATCCAGATTTGGTTATGTTACAAGAGAATGTGTAGTAGAGAAAAGGCTTGGGAAGCCTTGTCCTAAATGGCACATTTGCGCGACCAACACCACAGGATTTTTTTGGGTTGGGGGGGGGGGGGGGGGGGAGTTTGGCCGCTATGTGGAATCCCAGTACTTTTAAGTTAAATGCTTATCATTTCGACACATGGATTACCTTGTCTGGTTATTGGAGAGGGGCTATGTGAAAGCTTCATATTATTAACATGTATGCCCCTTATTCGAGCATGAAAAGTTTTTGGGAAAGATGTGAGGTTGGTGGTTTATTGGACATTAGCTCTTTGGTCCTAGTTGGTGACTTAACTTCACATTGGAAAAGGATGAGGTTTGGGGTACAACTATTAAGGAGGACTCCCTGAGGTCTTTCTTTAAAGAACTTCTTGCTCAAAAATCACGGGTGGACATTAGCCTTGCTTCCGCAGGGCCAATTTGGAGCAATGGTAAAGTTGGTGAAGTGGGGATTTCCAAAAGCTGAACAGGTTCTTGATATGGTCGGACTTGATAATATGCCTAGAGAATCTCAAATCATGGATCCTTCTACGGTTTTGGATCACTTCCCAATATTTTTGGAATGGATTGAAGATTCTAATAAAAGATCCTTTCCCTTCAAATTCAATTATAACTAGCTTAAGGATTCGAAGTTGGCTAATACGATTCACAAGGCATGGCTCTCGTCATCTCCTAGTATCGAAGCAACATGTATGGAATTTGTATGTTATAACCTCAAAGCACTAAATAAAGTAGTCAGGCTTTGGGTTAATGTTAAAAAAAAGAGATGTTTAGGGAACTAATTGAGATTGATAAGGAGATCAAGAGGTTCTCTGATCCGAAGGACCCATGGTACTTCTCAAAATGTATTAAGGAAAGAGTCATAGATATGGAAAAAAAGAAAAAAAACAAGATTTTGACGGATCAGGAAGAGGAATGGTGTATCAAAAGCAGGGTGTTGTGGGTAGTTAAGGGTGACAGAAACACCCGACTTTTCCATAATCAAGCATATTTTAAGAGGCAGAAAAATGACATATGACATATAAGAGGTGAAGAAGGGAATTCATTTTCCAAACAGCCAGACTTAGAAAGGGAAGTGGTCTCATATTTTAGCCATATATTCAAAGCCAGAGAAGGAGAAAATGTGGATAAACAGATGGGTTTTGTTAATCTATATCCGATCATGATTGATGAGGAGGTGAAAGCAGTTTTGGAGTGGTCGGTCTCCAAGAAAGATGTATTTTGGATTCTAAAATATTTGGCAAAGGAGAAGAGTCTAGGCCAGACAGATGGTTTGTGGAGCTCTTCTTATTCTTCTAAGTTATCATGATCGAGGACCCAACAGCTATGGTAGAATATTCTCGACGGATGTGCTTGATATCAGGATCAATTAACTCTACTTTTATTACACTTATCTCTAAAGTCGAAAATCCATCCACGTTTGTGGATCATCACCCTATCTCCCTTTGTAATACAATATATAAACTAATATCAAAACTAATTGCTAACATGATCATACATGTGTTATTGAAGTACATCACATCATAACAATTTGGCTTTCTATATCAAAGGCAGATCCATGATGTTGTTGCAATAGCACAAGAATGTGTGCATTCTATAAAGTCTAAGAAACTTAAGGCATGTCTATTGAAGATAGATCTTATCAAAGCCCATGATTGCGTTGACTGAGAGTTTCTTAGGTTAATTCTCCATAAGATTGGTTATTGGGTCTAGATAGTCGATTGGATCATGGCATATGTTATGTCAGCTCACCTGGCAGTCATCATTAACAGGCTCCCATCTGATTTCTTTTGGGCATCTAGAGGTTTAAGACAAGTTTGTGTCTTGTCTCCACTGTTGTTCTTGATTATGATTGATGGGCTAAGCAGGAGCATAAGGGAAGCTGGGTCCTGGGGGATTATTTTGGGGTGCAGGTTTTCCAAACAAACTTCTCTGACCCACTTGATGTTTGTCGACGACATAACTTTTGTCTGAGAATGGAACCATACCAAAATGGACGATATTTCATCAGATTTTAAATGATTTTGGAAAAGCATCATGCCATGTCATGAATAAGGGGAATTCTGCTCTGATATCGTCAGATTACGAGGAAAATTCGATGAAAGAGATAACCAACATGTTCAGGGTTAAATCTCTTCCTTTGTACTATCGCTTTAGATACCTTGGATTTTTCATTAAGTCAAACTGTTATGAGATAAGTGACTAGGATTGGTTGTTGAAGAAATTTGAGAAAAGTCTGAGATCGTTGTCTTTAAAATGGTTAACCTTGGGTGGGTGACTCATTATGATAAAGGTGATGTTACAAAACATTGTTATATATTGGATGCATATTTTAAAACTTCTAACTATTGTCATCAATAATATTATATCTATCATAGTGCATTTTTTGTGCGTTGGTTATGGAAATGATAGGAAAATCCACTGTGTAAGTTGAGAGACACTGTCTAGAAAGGTGGATTTTAGTGGTTGGGGTATCAAAAATATGAAAATATTCAATTTGGCATTGTTGATAAAAAAATTGTAGAGTGCTATTAGTGGAGGAGGCATATGGAATCAAGTTATTAAGGAAATATACTTAAGAAATCCTTCTTTGGTTAACTGGATAATGGAGGCGACTCCAAAGGATAAAGTGTCATCCATGACCTGGAGAAGACTGATGAAAACAAAACATTGATTTCTTGGTCACATCAGATGGGAAATAGGCTCTGGTTCGTTGACAGAGATAGCCCTGACGGACATCAAAGGTATGCATGGATCTTATACACTGTCTCATGCTCTCCTAGTACAATTGCACAATAATGGCTTCTTTAGGCTGAAAGTTATTTCCATGGACAGAGGCACAATACTTCAACCATCATCTTGGAGAGAGAGAGGAAACATAGGTCTTTCTGGTGCATTAACTGAAGAATGGAATGCATATATTCTCGAACTTAAGTTAGTAGGCATCGCATTGATAGCAAAGGATGATAGGTTGTCATGGAATGGCAACATGGTCAAGGAAAAATTATAGGTCAAAGGGATTTACCAATACTTGTCACAAGGAAATGAGATGGATTCAAGTTTAAGCTAGTTTCAAGAAATGTGAAGTTGGTATATACCTCATAAGCTTAAATGTTTTTGATGGTTAGTGGTCCATGATAAAATCCTCACCTGGGCCAATTTAATCAAAAGAGGCTTCTATGGGTCTAGTAGATGCGCTATTTTCCAGGTTTTCTTGGAAGATGTGAATCACCTATTCCTTATATGCCCATTTGCAGCTATTTTCTAGAAAAAGGTCCTTCACATACTTCATCTCAATGCATTTTGGAATTATTCGTCTATAAGTGCTTTTCGGTCACAATGGTTTGCAAAGAACAAGGTATTCAAATATCTTCCCTTCTACATATTATGGGCATTTGGCATATTAGGAACGCTAATAATTTGACATGAAAGATATGGATGTAAGGGGGTCCATCATCAAGATTGTTGCATTTTTATGGAGAAAGGACCTGTCACAAAAAGGATTTCAAATCAAAGATGTATTTTGAAGGATATATGGGACAGGTTTCCGACTGACTTCTTCGATGGGGCTTCATCATCAACTAGATGTGGTAGTGGGATACTAATTGTTGTGAGGCCTAGAGATTTCTACAAGTTTAGTTGGTTAAGTGGTTATGGCTCTAACACCGAAGCAAAGATGTTGGCACTATGGGGCATCCTCTATTGCACCAAGTGGTTGGACATTGCTGAGATTATCGTTTATGGTGACTTAAAGGTGATTGTCGAGTGGGAAAACCAAATATCTACACTAAAACTCCAAATCTCACACATTAGATGGATAAGACATGTACTTTGATCAAGTATTTTGAAAGAATCTCTGTCACTCAAATATTCCAAAAACATAACAATGAAGTTAATTCTTTATTAAAAAGAAGTTGCAATTAAGTGTCAAGTAAGATTAGAAATTCTTGTTATACAACCATTTTGGCTCTACACTATTTGCTTTATGTCTGTGTAATGTTTTGGAAAGATGGTTGGATTCTAAAACTTGCACCAGAATTGATTTATTAGTGGGTTATCTTTTTAGGTAGTATAGATGAGAGGTGGATCTAGAATGTAACTCTAATGTTTACTAGAGACATTGTATTAGTTTTTTTTTGTGTTGCCATATATGAAGAAGATCTATGCAGTTTGTAAACTTATTTTTTTAATAAAAAATGAGTTCCTTTTTTTGCTGTTGAAAAAAGTAGGTACATAGTTACTCCACGATGAACACGTGACCAATAGTTTGTTATAAACATGACATATGGTACACGTCATGTCCACTTCACATACACCACTTTTATCACATGGACAATTGGATTCCAATGTAAAGTATTCCAACTAATTAACACATAACTAGTACATCCTCATCATCCTAATGTCAATGGTTGGCATATAATGTCTCTATTATCACATGGAGAATTTTAGAATGGTTGGCCACATGTTGTTTGTGTGAAGAGTCACCCGGATACACGATTATAAGTAAATTTATTTCTAGTAAAAATCATCCTATAAAAATAATTTATGTATGGTAAAGAGTTAAATTATAATTATAAGAAGTATTTTTTTTAATAGGATTGAAGTTAAAAGTATAAAATTTATTAAAGTTAATTTTACTTTAATTTGGGTTATTTTAATTTTACTTGGGTAAAAACAATTTTTGCTTATAGAGTTAAGTTTAAAGGTAATTTTAATTAGTTAAGCGATGGAGTTTGAAAAAATTGAAGTTTGTTTTTTTTTTTTTTAAATTACAGATACATTATTTTAGGTGGTATGGTTTTTTGTTTAAATAGGTTTAAATTCATTTTAATTTTGGATCTACCAAGGGCTAAGAGGGATCAAATATCTGAAGGTGCAAATGTTTTTCAAAGTGAAAATAGATGTGATCCCTTTTCGTGCTTGGTAGATATGAAGTTAACATAGATCTAGGTTGGTTTAATGATTAACCTTTAAATAAGCTACATTAGAGAAGAATACCATGGGGAAAACCATGGGTTAAGAATACCATGGGATAATAGGCTACATTAGAGAAGAATACCATTGGAAAAACCATGGTTTAAAAATACCATGAGAAAACCATTTCAATTTAATTTAATTTAAGTTTGACCTAGTCAAAATATTAAACATTACAACATTTGTACCATATTGAGTTGGAGAATGCCTATCAGTGCAATAATGATAATGAGTTGGATTGTAAATAACAATCAATAATAACTATTTTCATTATCCATTGACAAATAGATTATTTAATTAGCAAATATCACCTTTTATATATATGCATTCCTTCAATTTCATTATCATTATTCCATTTATAATATATATTTTTGAGAATCAATTTAGACAAAACTCTCTCTCTCTCTCTCTCTCCTTCCTCTCTCTCTCTCTCTCTCATCTCTAATATATATATATATATATAGTATAAGTCAAGGTTTTTCATTTATAAAGAAATATTACATTGCTGCCCAATGCTTAAGAAATTTCTACCGACCTCACTTTTACGAGATATGTTGGCCAGTAGATAGTTTCTAGAAATGATTACAATATACCAAAAGGATTGTTGACTTTGAAACCAAATGAGAACACAAGACCAAAATATCAGCAAGATTAAGACACAACAGGTGGCCATTAACATTCTGCTGAAGTTATCAAAGCAAGATTCTCTAGGCTTGAATCAAGGGGAGGTTGAGGCCAAAATTCACATTATACATGCTTCTCCATGTGAGCCAATCAGGCGTCCATACAATCCAAGTTGTCTTGGTTGTGCCATTGGTTCCATTGAAGATGAGTTAAACAATCCTGCATATGTCATTGGTTCCTTCGAAGATCATTTAGAAAATATATAATTTTGGTATGATCCTCATGTTTTTCCTTGAGGACTTTCCAGAAACAATGTTTTGAGATGCTAGTTCATGGTGACCAAATGAATGTATTGAGACCTTTCCCCACTAGAATTTCCATTTCTAAGGAGAGACTTCACTGATAAGTTCACAATCAGAAAAGTGCTTCCTTTCTCTTCAAACAAATCTTTCTAGGCAAAGAATGTCCTCCTCCGTGCTAGTTACAATTACAACTAAAATGTTGTTATCACCACTTGGGCATGAGCCACAAAGTGAGGCCAACAAGATGGTCCACTCTCTCTTGAATCCTGATGGGTGTAGCCACGCGAGCATGGCATGGTGTAGAGAGTTAAAAGTTGGGTGAAACTAACCTCTTTAAGACCACAAAAAAAACCCCATGAGAAGGACCAACCACACCATTAGAGCAGGGCACCTCAGAGTATAACCAACACTAGAAGGGCTTGCATGTTTCACCTTGCCATGGTACCACATAGCCAGATAATGATATAAACCACCTGTAGACAGGCGTGACAAATACAACTCAAATAGAGCCCCACCCACCAATTTGATACAAAGCCATTGAAGAATAAAAAATATGATGTAGAAACTAGAGGCTTGCAACATATCTTCTTGACCAAATCCACTAAATGAAAATCAAAAGAGAGCATATAGAGCCAAATTGAATAGGCGAGATAGACCATAACAAACAACAACCATCTTAATGCGAGGGATGAACCAGAACCTAGTAGTAAACCAACAATTAACCAAGACAAAGAGTACGAGCTAGGTCAACCACAAACTCGCAAGGAAGAAAGGAAGCCCAACCACAAACCCACATCAACGAATTACACCTACATCCACTCCTAATCCATGCCCAAATACGTCCAAAAACTTAAGGCCTTCCAAACGCCAGAGTCCCAAGCTTTACGAGTTGCTTTTGTTAGTCATGGTGTTAGACAAGAATCTACCACTGAGACAAGAAATTGCCTTCATGAGAGCTGAGGTCTAGCCTTGCAAGGTTGTTGAGAAACCTACCTTGCCATCCTTGGAAGGATCGAACAATGTTCATCGACAAACCACTGCAAGAAAAAGTCACAACACTTGGAGCAATACCCATCATCTGATTAAACATTATGTCGCACGTATGGTAAATGGGGAGGGCATGCCATGCCTCCCCTTGTTTTTGAACCTTGGGATTTGGTGAGGCGGCAAGTGACCCGAACCCCTATTTATATGTTCATTCCCATTCGGGTATAAATACCATATATTTTAAATAGTTAAATAAAACATTAATTTATTATCAAGCAATTTAAGTTTTTCATAGTTACATGAGATATAAAAAGTGTGATATTAATAATATTAATGATGAAAAAAGATGATATCATATTATTTTAGAAATTAGTTTTAATGTTTTATTCAACCATTATATATATATAGATATAGATATAGTATTGAATGTGTTTTACATTCAATTAAGAGCTTGTTATAATAAATATTAAATAATAGTACATTTTAAAAAGAGTAAGAAATATTTATAATAATAAAAAATGTTAGTTTGTTCGAGAGGGCATTTGAAATTAAATCTCAAGATTTTACATAAATTTCATAACAAGATTATCATTGATTAAAATATCTAATGAGTTTAAAAAAATATAAATTGATTTTAAATTAAAAATAGTAGATTTATTTTTTAATTTGAAAAAAAAATCTATTAATTTTTATTACATGATAATAATAATAAAGGTTTACTTTTAATTACTTATTTCCCAAAAGAAAAATTGTAATTTTATTAATGAAAACAAAATTACATGTTGCAGATGCTCTGACACATTTCATTGGCCAGTCAATGACTGCTGATCAGAAATTCAAAGAAAGAAAAAAATAATGTACAAATGTGGAGAAAAATCACGCTTTTCTCCCTTTTTTCTTCTAAATCTTATGACACTCTCCTTGAGTCAGCATCGAAGATACAAGTGCAAGCGAAGTGTCAGCCTGAGGTCGAGGGTTGTCTGTATCAGAATCAGAGTTGTATGATGTATGTAGTCGTTTGGATCCATTGGTGTCCATTGTATCCAATATCTTTGTCGGCTATGAGTCCATCGAAACTTATGGATTTAAGTCATGTACTTCTGGTTCTTTGTTCATCTGGTTGTTCTTGTTGGGTATGGGATGTTCCACATCAGCTTCCTCCTCCTCCTCATCAAACATTGGTGGGGGAAATTGCCATCCCTTGGGTCATTTCCCTGTTTTCTTCTTTCTTCAGGTATCTTTTTTGGCTTCAAGGCACGTATTTTGTAGGTGTCCTATTTGCTAGCAGATTCTGCATCTAAATGTTGTATTTTCATAATCTAATATTTGTGTCCAACACCTCTGTTTGTGCTTCAGTTGTATGTAGTTTGGCAAGCCTTTACTGAGATCTACTTCCACACAAATTCGTGCGTATGTGAAAATTCTTTCCTCTAGTCTTTGCGTGTCCGTTTTAATGTACTGCCGATGGTGTGGCCTATACCTACAAGGACTTGTTGGTTCTAAAGATGTAATGGGAGATTGTGCAAACGAACCCAAACTAGCATCTTGGAAACAACCATAGTATTTACATCAAATTCCGGAAACCGTGGTGTGACGAAGAGACCCGTGGATCCCCAGAACCATGGTCCTTCACATAATACAATGTCTCTGGCATCTGTTGAAGGGAAATTCACAATGAAGAACCCCTTGGAACAGAGGTGAATTTGGCAGTGAGTAGTCTAGTTTGTGAAAATCCAATGAAAGAGTTCAACAAGTTTTGTCCAGCGACAGTTGAATCGACAAATAATAGCTTGTTTTTCAAATGTATTACAATGCTCATCTGTTTCTGGTATATCTATGTTTAATTTTGGGATATGATTCAATTGCTCCATAATATATGGACTGGGTTCGGTTCCAACTTGCTTTGGTGTCGCTGAAGGTGTATTTTTCCCTTGGAGAATGTTCTTAAAAGAAAGTCCTCCATTTTTGTGCACCTGATGTGTTTTCATATTTTTTGTTGAACTGCTCCCAATGCCTCCTCCTATGTGATTTGTTTTACTATAGTTTGTTGCACCACCTCTCAGTGTCAGATTGAGTATTGTAGTTTGTAGTCTGTGAGGGGTCTTGGGTCCTGGAGTGCTCTGCCCCCAAAAATTAGATATTGTAATCCAATAGGATATCCAATATGATGGGAGATAAGATTATTCAAATGAAACACACAGTCTATTGCGTGAACCCAAACCAAAAGTGACATCCCTGAAGGGGTTTTTATAAAAATTTGAAGTCGAAGAGAATTTTCCACGGGTGAGGATTTTGTTTCCATATGGAGGTGGCTAGGCCGAGCAGTGTCAGGTGTGCTGCATTGCATTGAGGTCTCTATGGACTCCTTCAAGAATCTGTTGCCCTATTCCAAGTAGCTAGTCTCCTTCTTGGCTTTCTTTGTAGCCCCACCGACTTTCTTAGGTGTAGGGGTTCTTCGCAGTCTTGGGAGCTACGGGCTTGGAAGTCGTTCTTGTAGAAGACCTATTTAGAGTAGCAGGCTTAGCAGCGACATCTAGTTTCTTGGCTTTGGGAGCCACCACCTTTGGAGCTACGAGTTCCGCAACTTTCTTTGGAGCCACAAGTTTCTCAGCCTTCTTCGATGCCACAGGCTCAAAGGCCTTGGAATGGGCCTTTGCGAGAGCCTTGGAAGCAGGCACTTTAGGCTTCTTGGCTGTAGGTTTCTTTTATGTCTTTGGCTTGGGTGCGTCGTTCTTCTTTTATTTCTCAACAAACTTATAAGAGTCTTTCACTTTGGTTAGCTTGCCGGACTTTGTCAAATTCTATAGTTGGACATTGAGTTTCTTCTTGAACACGAGGGGCAGGTCAGATTTATACTTTTCGCTCATGAACTTCACTATCGCATAAGGGCTTAAACCACCACGCTCTTTTCAAAGCTGTTATGGTTACATAAATCATCTGTAAATAAGGGGGATGTGCAAGTGGGGGTTTCAAACCCTTGTTAGCCGTCAACTTCTTTTCCTTTGGGGTTTTCACCTTTTTCTCCTTCGGTGCCTTCAAAGGCTTTTCTCCAGTGGCATTGGCATCTTCATTCACCACGGGCTCGTTAGGGACGAAATTTGCAGTAGGATCAGTTGAAGCCATGGATCAGTTGTCACCAAAGCAAATCATGAAAATGAAGACAGCGAAATATTCGAATCCAGAATCACAAAAACCACACCACAAAAATCTACAAACCATTATAGAAAAGAAACAGTTTTAACTAATGTATAATGATAAAAGTGATGAAGACTTGTTAGCCCTTGTGAAGGCAAGATTCTAGCAATTGAATTACTTATTGATCACTATTAGTTTAACATTGACCAATGCAAGTTATAATGCTTAACTTTGAAAAATAAATACTACATTTGAATGTTATTAAAACATTATTTTTCAAACATTTGATTGGACCATAATTTGGAGGTCTTATTGCAACCTTTGTACAATATAATGCCATGTGGATATAATTTATGGATATGGTTGCAATATTCATGCATGATTTTCATATATTTGTATAGTGATTTTTTATTCTTAAGCTTTACAAGATAACCATCCAAAAATAAATCATTGAAAATAGCTCATACTCGGGTAAATAACATATTACCATAGTTATTTCTCACCATAATTTAAGCAAGCCTTTGCATAAAAAATGAATACCATTATTTATTTACATAGTCTAACTTATAGACGAAATAATCTTTTCACCATAATTCGGTGATACAATTTCAAGCAAGATTGTGATTTTTTGTTGTTTAAAATATTTTTTTTGAATGCAGAAATGGATTCAACACCCGATAAAACCCCTCGGGCACTCAGATTCTACAGATTGAAAACTTAAACTCATTCTTCCAGAATTTGGTTAAAATTAACTAGGAAAAATGCCCTAAGAAAAGCTATTTCGTCTATAAGTTAGACTATGCCTTATTTATTTTTTCCTCAGTGTAATGTGTAGACTTACTAGTGGTTACTACCCACCAAAATTTATGCAAGTCACGACCAAGTAATTTATCCACTTCACATCTCAATTTATTAGTTCCTGCCAAAGCAAGGCTATAAGATTTGATTTTCCTATTGATCACTCTTAATTCAACATTGACTAGTGTAGCTTATAATTTTCTATGAAAATTTTCCTATAGAATAATTTCTAACATGAGTGGTAAGGATTGCGGAAGTCTGTATGAATTCAAAAAGATAAAGGAGGTTCTAGAGCTGTTTATGAGGGCAACAAGTATGCTAGTAAATTATAGAAAATCACAGCTTATAACAGAGGGCCTAACTAGGCAGGAGATTAGCCAGCTTGCGACCATCCTCCCTCTAGAGACTTCAAAACTGGGGGACCCCTTCAAATACCTGGGGTTTTGGCTGAAACCTGACAATTACAAAAAGCAAGACTGGTCATGGCTAGTAGCAAAGATAGAAGCCATAATTACTCATTAGAGCTTCAGATGGCTTTCTAGAGCGGGGAGATTAACTCTGATAAAATCAGTCCTTCTGGCTACACCGATTTTTTGGGCTTCTTTGTCATGGGTGCCCAAGGGGATCCTGGGAAAAATAAGAAGAATTTGCAGTCGATTCTTATGGGCAGGAGCAAAGGAGGAATCTATTCTACCATGGATCGCCTGGGACAAAGTGGCAAGACCCAAAGAATGGGGAGGATGGGGCATAAAAGATTTGAACGCCTTTACAGCATCCCTAGCAGCAAAATCAGGGTGGAGAATTGTAAAGTTCGAAAATCTATGGTCAAAAATTGTAAAAAGGAAATACATTGATCCATCCCCTTTGGAAGACTGGATAAGGAATCCGAAGAAAAAGGGTGGGAAGTTGTCCACCATTTGGAAAGCAACGATTGAGGCCTTCAAAGTTATTGAACAAGGACTGTCTTGGAAGGTTGGGAATGGGGAAAATATTTGAATCGGAAGGGACCCATGGGTGGGTTGCAGTGAGAATTATGCTCTATCCCCGGGTCTGATAAGACACCTTGCTTCAAAAGGCATTGTTTATTTAAAACAGGTGGAAAAGATAGGTGCTTCATCTATCTGGGGTCAAGCATGGAAGTCGGGTGATGAACTGAACATCCACCCTCGCTGGTGGGATGAATGGGAGGCTTTCAAGATGGAACTTTCCAGAACAAATGTAAGAATAAAGGACGAACCAGACCAGTTGATTTGGGCTTATGCGGACACTGGAAGTTATTCTCCAAAATTTGGATACAAATTCCTCATGTCCAAAAAAGGATGGGGTGATCCGGAATGATGGGAAAAATCGCTATGGAAGTTAAAATGCCCAGCAAAGGCAAAATTATTTTTCTGGTGCATCCTTAAAAAGAAAGTCCCAACCTGGGACATTCTTCAATCCAGACACAAACAAGGTCCAGGGAGGTGTGCTTTATGCAAAAATGATTTGGAAACTAATGATAATCTATTCATTGAATGTCCAACAACAAAAAAAGTATGGTCTGAAGTGTCAAAGTACATAAATTTAACTATCCAATGGGAAGGGCAGTCTCTATCTAAAGCCTGGCAAAATTGGTGGAACAAAATATTTGATAAGAAGTTAAGGAATATGCCTCCCATCATCTATTGGGGAATTTGGATAGCCAGAAACAGAAACATTTTTCAGGATAAAGAAACAGAGGCAGTCCAAATTATGGTTCGATGTTTATCCATATATTCAATTATCTCAGATTCTGAGGATGAGAGGGAACCTCAGAAAGTGGAAGAGGAGCAAATTAAGGAAGGGGTTCCCTGGGCATATTTTGATGGTGCCTCCCAGGACAACAAAGCGGGTGCAGGCATCATTATTCATTTAAACAATACCCATACTCTTAAAGCATCCATCAGACTGGGAAGTGGATCAAATAATTTTGCTGAACTATCTGCTCTCAAATTTCTCTTATGCTGGTTGATTCATAAAAACACCCTCACAGTTCAAATTTTTGGAGACTCACTAAATGTAATCAATTGGTTAAATGGACATAGTAGATGCCAAAATTATGTATTACAACCTTTATTTGAAGAAATTCAGCTTCTGAAAATGTCTTTTAATACTTTGTCCATACATCATATTTACAGGGAGCAAAATGATATGGCAGACAAACTTTCTAAAGACGGTATTGAACAAACTGTGGGCAGTTGGAGAATAAGGGAGGAAACAAATGGAGGAAGCTACGTCTCGGACTAGCCTCCATATGCACAAAATCTTTAACAGAAAACAGTGGATCAACATACTCTTTTTGGTTTTTTGTTATTATAAAATACTGCTGAAACAATATTTTTGTTTTTTACAGTCGATTATGGATGTGAGGTATATGTTTTCTTTTTGGACGCCTTTTGATACAGCCAACACAAAACAGGAAACAGGATAGACTCATGAAAACCAAAAGAAGCAAATGACAGATTGTTGAGGAATTGATCTCTTCTCTGGAAGAGAAGTTTCACTCTTGTTTTGAGCAAATTTGTGCAAGCAAAACTGTTATAACAGCAATAGAGCTGTGTATGTACATGCAACTTTTTATAAATAAAAAGTTCGTTTTTTTTCTTTGGAAAAAAATGAGTGGTAAGGATTGCGCTGCCTGCAACACTTGTTTATGTTTATAAACTATTAATAAAATTTATTTTTATTAAATAATATTGAATAAAAATATTAGACTTTATTCATAATTCATTGCATGCGAGATGTTTTACAACCTATTATTGGGAAGATGTTATCCAACAACATTAAAAGGCGACAAAAAATAAATAACTACATATGTATGTCTATGACAATGAAAAGAATAATGATTATGTATCTATATATGTATATTGCAACATTCCAAATAGTAAATTAATGTAAATCCATCTTAAACTTGATACATCAAGCACTGGATCAATTTTTTTAAAGTGTAAGTTTTATATCATTTAATATGTTAGAATTAATAAATAACATAGAGTTAAATGATTTCTCTTGATGCTTGATAAATCTTAATCTACATTAGATTTACACTCATAATAAAAAATTATTAAAACAATTGCATGATAGTGGATTTAAGTTTTAGATGAGAATGAATGACTAACTACATCTATATTCAAAAAGTGGATGTTCAAAATCATCAACCAAATTTATGTTGGAAAAAAAATGTCATGCAAGGAAAAAAAGGAAAGTGATACAAATTTATATACATGAAAGATATATTGAGGGGAAAAGGAAGATCACTTATGGAACCAAAGAAACAAGACAAAGGAGAAAAATAAGAACTAAAGATAAACATTAACAAGTGCTACATAGTAGCTAGTCTTTGCGGCTTAGTTTAAATATAGTTAAATTAAAGTAAAGAACAATAAAGACATAATGGGACAAAGCCATTGACCATTGTGTGCAACATTGGAGCATAAAATCTATCATGTAGTAGACTATACCTTTGGATTTATTGAGTATGAGTGAACTAGGTAGATTGACTATTATAGATTGAAATTAGCCCTTGGTGTGATAATGACTGGGTTATATCCAATAATTTATATTTTTATTATTGTTTTTCAATTGTTTAATCTACATATTGAAAATATGCAATCATAACTAACAACTAATCACAAAGTAAAATTTTAAAATTTATTTTTTAATTAAATATAATCAATTTAATAGTAAAAAATGAAAATTTTGAAAATCAATTAGAAGTAAAAAAACATGGTCTAAAGAGTGATTAGACTGTACATACATCATTAGAAGAGATACGTAATATTTTATTTCAGTGATTACGGGTAATATTTTATT
Organism: Pinus taeda; assembly: GCA_000404065.3. NCBI lineage: Eukaryota > Viridiplantae > Streptophyta > Pinopsida > Pinales > Pinaceae > Pinus > Pinus taeda. Next base: position 84,907 of record APFE031327328.1, read on the forward strand.
TCAATGACCAAACTTTCACTGAACTCAATGAATGAATAGGGATATGAATATGTCCCATAAACACTCATAACAGGGCCACCACATGAGCAATAAAATTATGATAGAATCACGTTGATCTTGAGCTCAAAATAGGTATGACAAGATATGGAGAAATATTTGTAATTAAAGATTCATTAAATTCCATAATACCAATAATCCAACTAAGGGGAGAGAAAAAAATGATGTTTAGTTCAACCATGAGATAACGACAATGCTATAACATAATTCATTTTATATGGTAGTCATAGTTACAAGAGACTATAATGAGTGTGTCAGAAAATAAGTTATAAATTGATTCTATCGGGGCGCAGGGAGATTGTTAGGGTTCCAGGTTTTTGCAGAGTTTATTCTCTATGGATGGTCGCAAAGGGGGGAGCTCCACTCCCTCCTACAAGCAGGCTGTAGCTAGTAGGGGTAAAAAACCAATAGAGGATGATAGAGGTCCTTCAGAAGGAAGGAAGAGAAACAACGAAGAGGAACAAGATGGCACTAAATTAAGGGAGAATAACAGCACTAAGGAAAATGAGGAAGAAGACAAGGAATAGGGCACAAAAGACAAAGCACAAAAGGGACCATGTAAACCTAAAGCTACGGTTACACCTAGAGTTGTTTTAAATGACTCGGCGCTGCAGGCGCACAAGGAACATATGCAGACTTACGCAATCATTTGCAAATTCATGGGTTTATGGCCCACAGAAAAAGCTTTACAAACGTGGATTAAATACCAATGGAAAACGAAAGGAAGCATTGACCTAGATCTTGGGTCAAAGAGTTTCTTCACTATGGTATTTGCAAATATTGAAGATAATGACAGAGTGTTTGAAGGAGGGCCCTACTTTTATGCTGCAGTAAGCCTCTATATGCGACCTTGGATTATGAATTTTGTTCCGGAGCGTGAGACTTTTACTTAGGTCCCGGTCTGGGTAAGACTCTACTCTCTACCTCTTGATTACTGGCAAACAAAATCCTTATCTGCCATAGGAAATAAGTTGGGACGTTTTGCCAAAACTTATGAGGCCACTAGAAGGGGAAAGTAGACTTCCTTTGCTAGAATATGTGTGGAGATGGATCTCTCTGGAGCTCTACCGGACGAAGTAATCTTAGAAGTATTTGATGAAGAATGGGTACAGTCAGTAGATTATGAACATATTCCTTTCAGATGCCACAAATGCCACGAGCATGGGCACCTAATCAGAGACTGCCCTCTCAGTAAAATAGAAAACAGGAACAAGGCTAACACAATGAAAGATTCTAAAAGCTTTCACAAAGTGGCACACAAAGAAAGAGGAAGCAAAAGGGGTCTAAAGTCACAAAAATCAGTAGGACAACAAACCAGTCAGAACAGGTTCCAAGTTCTCGAAGAGGAAGAAGGGATTACAAAAGCAGATCAAACAAAAGAAGGAAATCCAGTGGAGGAGGGGATAGAAGAATATAGTGATGAAGCACAAGATAATATCAAACAGAAAGAAACTATGATGAACGAAGTAGAGATGGAGATGGACCATGAAATGACCTAGAGTGAGATGGAAATGGAGGACCATGAACTACAGGAAATCCTTGAAAAAGAAAACCTAGATCTGGAAGGTTTCTTGGATCAAGGAACCAGGGAGGGCATAGACTCGTTACCACTAGAGGAGTTTAGAAGAGTTCAAAAATTGTTTTTATGGAAAACCCAGACCAAAGGAATGCAGGGGCAAAGAAACAACGAAGACTGGGTAGCGAAGGTGTGAAAATGATGAAGACCACACCAGGATTAGCACCCAGAAACCCAGGAAAGAAAAGAGGCAGAAAAAAGCAGAATGAGGTATTGATGGAATGTGGAAAGCTAATGATAGATTCGGGTAAGATGAAAGATCTAACTAGCTACTCCTTCACAAACCTTTAATTATGAAGTTTACTTCTTGGAATATTAGGGGTCTAGGTAGTAAAAGAAAACAAAGACTACTAAGTAATAGAATGAAACAAGTAGCTCTGGATGTGATCTTCATCCAGGAAACCAAATGTTCCATTCAAAAAATAAAAGAAATCCACAGCAAATGGCTCAAGATATTTGAGTTTCGGAAGTCAAAGCAGAGAATACTACAGGTGGTATTCTCACTCTTTGGAATCCCCAAAAAATTGGCATAATAGATGCTGAAGCATCTAGGGATTATTTATTTGTTGTTGTAGATCTAACCCAGAAATATTATAGATCTGATATGAAAATATAAGACAATGCAAATAAACCCAAGGATAATATGAAATGATTCTTTATTGATCAAACCCTTAAGGTAGCGCAACACCATACATTCACTCCTTAAGGAAGGAGAACACTCCACAAGCCATATGTCTGTTCATACAAGATTACTTCTCTTCATATCTCTCCATGTGGAGTATCTAGCCTCTATATAGGCCTCATATATACAATACCATGCATCATTACCATGGTTTCCTCATACCATCAACTAATACCATGGGCCCCTTACATTATTATTAACTACTTTTGGTC